>JBBMKC010271061.1:0-19625 GCA_037834085.1 Bipalium vagum | reverse complement strand
TAATAATAATAATAATAATAATAATAATAATAATAATAATAATAATAATAATAATAATAATAATAATAATAAAGAGTATAATATTTCAGCTAATATTCAATCATCAATCAGTATTTCATAAGATGAATTCATAAGTTACATTTGATTGCAAGATACAAATATAACAGAAGGTAATGCGACGAGATACATTGTCAATCACGACTTGATTGTGCTTAAGTAGGTTGAGGTATATAATTCTCACTATCATTACTACTTTAGTTTTGCACTTAAGCAAATCAGTTCCAATTTCTGGATTTTTAAAGATACAAATTTTACCAGTAACAGACATTAACTTATGGATAGGGTCCAGAGTATCATAAAACAGTTTTACCTTTGATATATCTGCTTAGAAATAGTCTAAACTATGTTCACAGAAAAAGCTTCACTTTTGTGTGGTTTTTGATTTATTGGCTTTTCCACCATTTAAAGGTTTCTTCGATTCTCTAAATTTTTCCAAAATATAAAATTATTTAATTTTTATTAATTCTTAATTTATTATTAAATGTTTTATTTATTGTTCTACCTAATTTGAGTTCTTAGAACTCCATTGTAGAAATTTTTACAAACTTTGATTAAGATTTAACGCTCATTTTCGGACTTAGACCCATTCTTCATTGTAGTTGTTGTAATGAATCAACCCAAAATAACACAAAGCATATTTCGATTATTACAATTATAACGAAATTTTTCAAAATCAAATGTGGGATCAACACGTAGATATATAGTCAATAATTGATTTCATCATCAATTCAAGTCGATGTCGACAGGCAAAGGAGTTAGTGTGTGTCAATCAATCAAATATTAAATATGTCTAACCATCAAACAAATTATTAGAATCCAATAACAAATACTAAATATTATACTCAAATTTACGTTCTTTGTTGGATTAGCCAAGGGCACATCCCTTGAATCATTTGAATTATAAGATCAATAAAGAGTGTAGGATAATATAATAATAAATTAACTATAATTACCGCAAAAGGATCAGAAATAGAATAATAATAATATTATTATTATATTTTTATCATTAAATGATCTGATCTTGAAAATGGAGAATGTCGATCAGGGTCCGCAATTAAGAACCGATTTATGATTAAGTGCCTAAAATGGAATGATATTCCCTTTTAAGAATACTGATCTACTACTGAGTAGTCATCTGATCAGTATAAAAGGTACTGGAGTCCTCAAAGAACTGCCACAAAAATATTAAATATAAATCTTCACTAGTATTATGTTTTATGGGCCTATTAATTTAATTCTTTAATATTTTTGAAAAGATAGAACCCGAACATTTTAATCGACCCTTCTACACAAATATCGGTGCTTTTAACGTTATGGTTATTAATATACGGTTTTCTAAAAAGTGCTTCAACGAAATGTTTTCCATTAAAATATTTCTTTGAACAAGATTTTTTAATTTATAAAAATTTAACAAATAAAGAACTTTTTAACATAAATCTTTATTTGTGATCAGAAAAGCAAAAAATGCGTATCGATTAATTTTAAAATTAAAAATTTATTTTTATTCAAAAATTTGTTCTAGTTTATTTTTGGTAGGGGTTTTGTTTTAACTCAACAATTTCTACGTAGTGATCATACCGCATTTTTTGCAAAATGTGGTTGAACAAAATAGAAAATCCTTTTCAATCTGCTTGAGATCATTTGAAATCAATCGTAAAGGTTAAAAAGTTGGATATATCATTAGTCCTCATGATCTACAGGACTAATGAACTTTTAAACGTTAACTGAGCCAATAATACTTAACAAATACGTTGCAGATCCAAAAGGAAAGCATTTGAATTTATTCATAAAAACTTTTATCAAGTCTTAGTCATGTCATACTGCTCCATGACAATCGCAGACATCAAGTAAATAACATAAGAAAACTATCTTCGTTACCTAGTTTTCATATTTATATCAACCATAGATATCCTATAGATATACAATATTTTATAGCTTTGTTCGCTAATTACAAGTAACCATATTAAAATAAGTAACACCTTGTGAGATATATTGAAATTTACTCGGGGATGTAGCTCAGAAGTCAGAGCATTCCATGTGCACGTGAAGGTCCTTGGTTCGAATCCCGGTATCTCCGATTAATTTAATCTCCAGGATACCCAACCAGCGGACGAGGTCTCGAAAGTGAAAAAGGAAAAGTAATATATTGAAAGTTACTCTGAGGATGTAGCTCAGCGATCAGAGCAGTCCATGCTCCATATATTATTTAAATGCACATTTAAAACTTATTTAATTGCAATACAATGTCTCAAGTACAACACAAAACATCTGAATACCTCGATGATATGAAGAAGTCACACTTTCAAAACCCAAGAACAAATATAAAATAAAGTGAAGTAATCAAGTTACTGAAAAGTTACTCAAAGATTTTGTTATTTATAAAAATGACAATAACATTGAATCGACTTCGACTACGGCTTTAGGGTAAGCTACCAAAGTCCTACAGTTACCCGTTAGTTACCTAACACCACAGGGGCACGAGAATAATCATAAGCACACCGTATAATCGTATTCAAACTGTTGAAAAATCAAGTCTCTTCGTGTAATCTTTTCAGTTTTGGGAGCTTCTAATTCTACTCTTCAGCAATCCTAGAAGCTAATATCCATAATTATGATAACCTCAGTCATGGAAATTGGAATTATATTCAATTTTCTTCAGGTCACCAACCCTGTATAATTAGGCAAAATGGCTTGACTACTATTCCCGAGTGTTAGGTAATTTTTCCAATAACTCCCAACACTAGTTACTTTATACATTACTTAACATCATTATATTTACATTCAATCCTTTTTTAGTTACCGAATATCACCTACCAGTAAACCTTATAAGAAAATTTAACTGGTAGTATGTAGTCAATGTTGGTATAATATTTCCATTACGATGTCAATGTTCTTACTTAATCAATATATGAAGCATAAATATGTACTTCAGTAAATCTCAAATGTCCTGTTCTATTAAATTTTATTACTTATTTTATGACCGATAAAGGTGCATCAATTATCGATGCAACGCTTGCTGGACAATTGGTTTTATCCAAATTAATGAGTGCAGCTGTGTTTTGGAGTTACTTTTAATCAATTAATTAATTACCAATAGCTATTAAATCTCATGTTGAGTGATATTTGTTTATAAGTTAAAGAGAACCCTCAATTTCTCTATCCAATTGTTGGATAACATCACTGAGAAAGATTTAAGAAAGTGAATATCGCAAGGCAAATAAGTTTTATTCTTCCTTATTCATGAAAGTTAAGAGGTAGAAATTGTCTTTTTTGTTATCTGATGATTTTGATTAGATTTTTTCAAAAAAACCCATGACTATTATTCATTATGATTAATATTATTAATTCCGTTGATATACCATCAAGCCTATAATGTCTACTTACTCAAATGATTCCTCAAATATATCTCATTGGTAAGTTCACCCACTTCTATAGGCTGAAACAGTAGTAGAAAATATTCTTTGTCGTAAGAAATTTATGGAGTAACAGAGATATAGTCATCGAAATAATTTTAGAAACACTTGCAAAATTTGTTAAATTTTTTTGTTAAATTGGTCTGTAATTGCGGATCCTGATCTAATTTTGGCAGTTTTACATTCGAAATTATCAATATTATATCATCAAAGATATAAAAAAATATATAAAAACCATAAAAAATATTTTATATTATAATTATTACCATCTTTATACTTTTGATTTTAATTATATTATTATATTAGGTTGTTTAGAAATGAACTAAATCTTTTGAACCAACGTTGTAAGGTGCGTTCGGTAGTCATTCCTTCGCCAAATGCTAGGTTAATTTTCCAACTTGCTTCTGCTGCTCTGTGACTCAGCTTAAATTCATATAAGTAAATTGTATGTAATTGATTATTTTCCATGTTACCTTAAAACATTAATAAAAACGTTATTTAAAATTAAATAATTACGAAATGCTTACAAAATATAATTTAAATTTCACGCTTTAAAATGATATATAAAATATATTAAAACAACACAAAATTATGGTAAACTAACGTTAAATAAAATAGATTTATAAAACCGACATTCATTTCTAAACAACCTAATAGTTTAGTTATTATTTTTGAAATTATTATTATATTATTCCAGACCTTTTACTGATCTTATAATTTGAAGGGTTAAAGGGATGACCAACGCACATTAATAAGTGCCTACTACATTGCTTAAATAATAATTTCCAAACGGTGGTTTTAAACAATGGAAAAGTCAAGTAGTTCAACAAGATCTTGCATAAAAATACAAACATTTGTTTATATATGTGGCTTATATACACCTAAAATTATCCCAGATCTTCATCGGGTCCGATAAAGAGAGCATTTCATTAAAGACTTGAATTTCCTGTACAAGGTAAAAATAAGTATGGACTCGACACGTTGTACTCGAACTATGCTATAGTATATTGTTAAAAAACGAAACTATCATTCCTGTTTCCAATGGTTTTTATGTGAGCCTGAGGGCCATGACCACTGTTAATTCTGTCTTACTAAAGTAAAGGGAGGTCATAAGAAAACTCGAAAATTAGTGAAATATACTAATGTCGCGGCAGTCAGTAAACCAGTATCTAAATCAGAAAGCTTCTTTCTACCAAAAATAGTAAGGCTCTCAGTAGTAGATCTGATAGTTTTGATGTTAGTTATACTATGGATTACAATGAAAATAAGAAATAAAGGAGTAAAATGGATATGCTGGTAAAAAGTTTTAATTTACTAAAAGCAGACTCAAAAATTAGACAAAATGCTTAGATCGTTTCAAATCTGATACAAGATATTTTCGTAACAGGAGAAAGATTAAAAAGATTCCATATATTACGAAGTAAACGACTAAATAGTATTTTGTAAGGATATAAATGGCCTTTTAAATAAATTTCATTCTGATTTTGATAACAATAACCGTCTTGTCTATCATTTATTGTCGTAATCTACTGTTAAAAAAGCACTTCATGTCATTAAGTACAATGATTTGCAAATGAAATTCTATGGTAATTTCAAAATGGTACCCATGGCGGGTTTTTGAAAAGGGACTTGTAAAACATGTGTTTCATATGTCTTATAGTTTTCCAGGAATAGGTCGAATCACTAAATATTTATGGTAAATGACCTCTTAGAAAAAATGTTACATAAAAAACTAATCTGAATTTTGAACTTTAAAGATATGATGCATACTTTCGACAAGCAGAAAGTTTTACAATTCTCTTTTTATTTTTTATTATTTTTAGCAAAACGATTCTTCTTCGTTCTAGGCGATAGAATATGCATTTTTCTAACAACAGGGCTTCTTCAGTTATCTAAAGACCAACAAGATATTTGATTAATAAAAAGACCAAATAATTGTTTCATATAAGACTGTAATTATAGATTAGGTTCTATTATGGTAACAAATATACCTTTTTTAAAAAATTTAAATTCTTGATTTCGTGATCGTTCTATTAATAACACTTCCTCAGAGAGAGTTGTTGAGCCAAAATAGTCGTAAGTTACCCTGTAAGCGATTAGAATGACGAGAGAAACAAAAGCCTTACAACTGCAACACACCCAGCTACTCCTGTCGCTCTTAAACCAGTAAATATTGATCTTTTAATTTGAATTAAAAGAATTATCCATTCTTATTTTTTGCTTTTAGTTCCTCTTTTATTTCATTTATAGTCTTACTGGTCCGGCTAATTACAAGGAAGAATTAGAGAAATAATATTACCGAAAGTTTTTATTGACCTCATCTTTTCATAATATCTTTGTATTTTCATAAAGGAATTTTAAAACTCATTCGATAATACAAGTATTTCTAATTTTCCCTGTGAATTTTTTAAGGAACAACTATAAACCTCCTATATAACATTTCCGCATGTAATTATACAATTCTTTTATATAATACTTCTCTTCATCATTTACTATTCATCTAGCATTCAATAAAAAATCCGAAAGACAAACAGAATAGTACATCTAGGAAGTATCTCGCTACCTTTAAGGATTTCAGAAAATTTGGCAGTTTCAGACCCAAATGACAAATTTGACATAATAAAACCATCAAACAGTTCCAAGATAACAAATCTGGTAAAAAGGAGAATGATGACTGAATCAATTCTACCTTTATGAAAGAGCAGGGCTTTTGTCAAATTAAATCATTCAATGAAATGGCTTTGGACAAAGCTATAAAGTCAAACGATAATAACGGTAAATCATTATAGTAAATTTTCAACCCTTTCGAACTCTGTGAAAACCAATATCTAATATAAAGAAAAAGGAACAAACCTCGTCAAGTAAAGACGTGCAAGATCTTTCATCAAGTCTCAAAGAACTTCAAGAAAGGGGCTTTGATAAAAGTAGTGAATCTTCCAAAGTACGGAACTCAACTAATATGTTTCCTTCTATAACTGCAAATATAAAGGGATTATATAAAATGATAAGTTCGAACAACTATCTAGAAAATGCAACAGCTCTGGACCAAGAAAAAGGCTATAAAAATACTTCAAAACCTTTATAAATTTCTAGTGACATACCTTCTCTTCCTTCTGGATTACTACCTCGATCAATTTTGCCTCACAATAACCAAGAATTAAGAAATAGCATTATTAGTAAAATTGAATCACGAGAAGCTGTCTACTTCGGTTAAGTCTAGCTTATCAAAAGACTCTGCAAAGACATAGAATTAGACTAGAAAATGCGAACTTCGTAGTACAATAGATCCAATAAATTCGAAAAGTGCAAAGGGGACATTAACAAGAAATCAGAATTGGATTGTGAAAGTAATAATTATTCAAAAGATCCTCAAAATAAATATTCAACAGCTGTCAAACCGGACATTTCTTGTGGCAGCAAATCTCCACCAACGCTGCCTTATAGTAACGAAAGGTCTTGAGAATCAGAAAAAATGCCTCTTAAAGAATCTGTCATGATAAACTCTTTTAGATATCCCCAAAACATCATTCAATTGTTCCTTCGCAGAGCAATAATTTTATATCAAAACCGGATGACATTGGTGCTAAGTCAAACATCTCACATGAACCACCAAGAAATCAAAAGAGGTCGATGTGAACTAAAGCTTTAGTTTAAAGTACAATGAGAACAAAGCAAGCTTTGAAACTAAGAAATCCAAACCAATCTCTTCTCCTACAGCTAATTCTTCCGACAAGAGATAACTTATCTTTCAAGCGAGTTAGAACTTTACCTGCAAGGAACTAGTGTACCCCAGCAGCAATGTGCAGTGAGTATTATCCTACATAAGAATTGAGTTTCGAGTTTGATTGTACATTTCCGATGAGTGCTATCATAGATTTCAGTAATTGGATGAAACTGTTTGCATTAACTGTTTTTCCTTCATGCAGAAGTCATAGTATGACAATCCTCCATTGTTGTTGAAATGTTCCATGTAGTTTTCCTGTTAACTTTAGGTATGTCATGAATATCATCTACCCTAAATCGTTGCTCCGCAATAATTGACACAAACTGATGGTATATCCAATTTTCATTGATTACTATGATTCTGTCTGCTGTATGAATTTGACAGTCATGCAGGATAATTTGTACATATTCGATTCTTTACAACTTTTGCTATAGCGTCAGGACTTGAGCAACACATCGGCACACCTTTTTAACTTTTCAGTTAATATTTTCAATTCCAGTAGCTAGCTCGAGTTCTTCACATCTTAAAGAAATATTATCATTGATAAAACCTCTTATTTTCTCAACTTTTATAACACTGTACTTTTGGGCTTTCCTTAACCTAGCGATCAACTATTGAAGTTTAAATCAATAGAAATGAATCAAGTAGAACTGTAACGAAATTAAGTTATCGAAGCTGCAAGAAACTAGATGACGTTCCAATTCATGAAAGTGAATACATGAACAGATACCAGAAAGATTATTTATTAAGTTCAAGTCACTTCTATATTTTTGGTACTTTCATAAGAACCAGTTGAGGAAGTTTTCAAATTGTATGTTTTACATTGTGGACAATGGTGGTAAAAAAAGTCTTATAATGATAAGCCACAAGGTTAGTAGACTATTAAATCTTATTGCTCCAGGAAATGACTAATTATTATTTTGATGCATTGATTTGTAGATGCAATGGTGAGTTTTTACAAAAGTAAAAATTCGATGGAAGCTATGTACTATAGATAGATAACATAATTGATTAGAAGATATTGAAAAAAATGATGGGTCAAAATTGATTTTTTTTAATTTGATCTGATTTTTATTTCTTTTTACATTATTTTATATTTGATAAAGCATGTAAACGACCATTATATTATGAACTAAAATTTATTATTTTTATTAGAAACTGGGTCTAATGTAGTTGTAAAAATTAAGTTTTGTTTGCCTGATCCAGTACACTTTTCTTAATCAAAATAAAAATATGAAAAATACGTTATGGGATTTAAAACATTTTTTTTACTTTATACTACCGATTCTTAAAGTGATCAAATTATCATTTAAATATATGAAATATAATATAGAAATTTTCAAATATATAAAGTAAATTAAAATATAAGAATAAAAATTAAACTTCTACATAAAATTAAAACTCAGAAAAACATAACTTGAATTAAACATACTTTTTAAAATAAAATTTCTTTCTGATAAATTTAATAACAAAAAATGCTCTAAAAATAAAATTTTGTAGTTAATAAAAAACTTAATAACAATTAAATAAAGATTATCAATTTAAAAATTATTTATTAACATTAAATTTAAATAAAGCTTTGTTTAAATAATACAAATAACAAAATAAATTTCAAAAAATAAAATGAATCATAATTCAAAACAAAGTTATCATTGTCAAATATTTAAGACATTAACAAACTCTAATAATAAAATAACATCGAATAGAAAAAAGTCACTGTTTATTGACGTTATCAACAAAATAATTTAATCAAATCCTGAATAATCATTCGCACAATAAAAATAATAAAATCGAAATAGAATTTTTCTACATACAACAGAAACCAGGTGAGAAAAGTAAACCGAACGAACAAAATTAAAAGTAAAACAAATTTCCCGCAATGGATCTCTCACAGATAAAGGTGGATATTTGAAAAATGAAATTTAATTGCATTTATAAACTTTATCAGTTTTGAAAAAAAGCGAAGTTTTAAAATAAAATTTTTTTTGCTAAGGAAATGTTTTGTCTGGTTATTTTTGAGAAATTTGTGTTCGTGTGTGTGTTCGCGTGTGTCAACAGCAGCAATGAAACAGGTTTCAGTAATTTCAGTCTAGCAAACATGGATTCTGTTTGTTGTCGTGTCCGTGTGCCGGTGTGTGGGTGTGTGTGTGTGCGATAGAATACATGCGTATTGATGTCTACTGCAACAGTGAAAATAAATATGTATGTCTATTACTAGGCTTAATCAATTTTAAGAAATACTGGGAACTTTCAAATAACAAATTTTTATGTCTGTTTCTGATGTCTGTTTTCATTTTAATATTTTTCGTCGAATTTAAATAAGTTGGATTTTTTTCCAGTAAGTTACATTTATTGTCGTTTTCGTTGTTATGATATTTTTGTTTCGAAATAATGATGTTTTCGATTTTTGTCCATTTTGATTTTTGTTTTTGTTTTCGTTGTTTTCTTCACTCGAAGTCATCGATTTCTGGTGGGTATTTTTTTGGGATTGGGAGTTTTTCTTTTTGAAAATTGTCATTGGAAAATTTTGATTTTCGGTTTGTTTTAGAGTGTTTTTCCCCCTCTTATTCTATTGTGTTGTTTACCATGGAAAATAGTTGACTGGGTCTGAACACGTCTTTGATGGAGACGTTGTTTGTAGACTGTTGTCCTTTGTCACAGACTCTGATGATTGTTGTTCCAGTTGATTTTGCAGACAAGTCAGGAAAGGATGATGGAATTGAAGAATAAAAGTTCATGCTCTGCAATCTCGCAGACCAATTGAATAATAATAATGATAATAATAATAATTTATTTTATTATCATTCTAAAATCATTTATAGTATTTCTCAGTATCACAAGGAAAATGTTTTAAAATTATTTTGAGGGTGCATATTATTTTTTTCGTTGGGATATTTTATTAATTAAATTAAAAATTTCTCCTATTTAATTTCACAATTTTTTTATCATAAACAGTATTGATATTTGGTAAAGAATCATTAGGAGGAGATAACTGAGAGGAGATCAATAAAATTAGTTTAGTTCAAAGGTCAATTAATAAATCCCATGTACCTTTTTCTCATGAAATATCGGGGTAAATATTTATTTAATTATTTTTATTGTAATAATTGTATTATTAGGTTGGTGCATTAATAATATCGATTTTTCATTATTTTATTTATTTAATAGATTTTAATTAAAAAAATCGTTTAAATATTATTCATATGTTGGTACCATTCGAAAGCTTACGTTTCATTAAGGTGTTTTACATTATAATTAATTATTAATGATCCTTTTGCTAGACAGTTTATCATAAAATGGAAACGTGTCTAAAAATATAATATAAATAATTATATTTATTACTGTCTGATAAAAAATCCTATTATAGAAGTGTCTGGTAGAATCTTTACTCTGTTTATATTTATATATTTAGAAAACTTCGAAAACAGATAATTTTAATTTTATTCTTTCAAGGAATTAAATTGGTAAAATAATCCGTTTCGTGAGAGATATAACTAAAACATTTTCAGATAATAATTGAGGATTCTGAAAGCCATTATCAATTTCAAGGTTGGTCGTACAAACGTATTATACTATTAACATGTTGACAACAATTTCAGACTGTTCTTGTTGGGCAATTTTTCCATTATTATTATTAAATATTTATCGATAATTATAACATTATAATAGATTTTTTTTATTTTTCACAAAATATAATTCCATTTTCTGAAAATAAATATTTAATGGGATATGATCAATATTATTACATAGAGACTGTTTTTAATGAAAGGGTTTTCTTAAAAATAATTGGAACATAATATAATATTTTCCAATCAGAAATTCATGTTTAATTATTTCTCGATATAATTTTACCTTTTAAAATTATTATTTGATTAAAATTTTAAATAAAAAATGAAAAAAAGTATACAAAAATGAAATTTTTTTTTAGGAAACTCTTCACTAATCTCTTAAAAAATAAAAAATAGTTATCATTTGTTTTAATGAATTAATGAAATTCTTAAATGAGATTTTTATCAGTTTTAATAATTACAGGAACGTTGAAATGAAAAATTAATATAAAAATAATTTTTATTATTTTTTTTCTATGAAATTTCATAATAAATAATAATATTAATAATTAATATAATTACTTCATGACATAAAAAGGTGAATTAATAATTTAAATAAACGAAAAATCGACGAAATTTGTATTTTACAACTATAAACATGTTAAAATGATAATATTAATCAATGATGAGTAACATCAACACTCGCTTCTTTTGAACCAATGACCTTATTCACAATTTGAGACCTCATATCGAATAGAGAAGTCAGTGTGTCTTCCTTGGTAGACGAAGAATCAGCTTGTAAATTGGTCTATAATTGGTCTAGGTCGCTAGACGTAGATTCTTGGCATTGCTTATTCAAGGTATTGAAGAATCTAAGGTAATTATTTATTGAAATTGACAAGACTTCACAATAACAATTAAACTGATCAATGTCACAATTTTATTGATTGAAAGATTAAAATCTCTAATTTTCAAGTATATAAGAATACCTTTTGAGAAATCTCTGAGAACTCCTTTGTGAAATAAAACCAGCAATCGACGAGAAACGACATGGCGGAATATCCAGAAGAAATTGAATTTTATTTCATTAAAACAATAATAGGCGACACATGTAATTGATCATCCGACACAGTCTTCGGCAATTGAATCGTTATGAATCGGTGTTATTTGATTCTTCGATTACCATTTGTTTAGATCGATTTAAATTTTCTTGTCAGAAAACCATAAAAAGTTATCTGAATCAGTTCTTTAACCTAAAACGTGGGAGCTTTCAAAAGAATAAGATAATATAATTGTTCTGAGAGAAAGTCAATCAACAGAACAGAAATTATTCTGTTAAAATAATTAAATTTATTTTACATAAAATTATTTTATAAAAATAAAGAAAAATATTCATTATATTATTTATTTATTATTATTTATTATTTTTTTTTTAATTTTTTATTTATTTTTTTTTTAAATTTTTATTTTTATTTTTATTACTATTATTATTATTTTATTTATTATTATTATTACTTTATTTAATAATAATATTATTATTATTATTTTATTTATTATTATTATTATTTTATTTTATTTATTATTATTATTCATGCATTTTTACATTATTATTCAATGTTTTTCATCTTTATAAGAATTTAAGTTTATTTTTTAATTTGAAAAAATTTTATCTAAATTATTTTTTGTTTGCAAAATGATTTTAAGAGAATAAAAATATGTACTCAAAACTGGGTAGTCTTTTTATTGGAAACTTGTGCTTAAAGATTTTGATAGATTATAATAGCTTTTAAAAATCAATTTTTTATAATGCTTTTTATTTACTTTTTCTATTTAATTTTATTGATTAATATCCAAAGAAAGTATTATCTAGGAAAAATATTTTGAAAGAGATTATTGGTTATTTTGAAAATATCATACTATAATAAAAATAATATTAAAAATAATAATAATAATAATAATTATTATTATTATTATTAATAATATTATTATTTTATTAGTTGTGTGATTTCTTTATAGATATTATTTTATATTATATTTTCATAACTGTCAACTAATCAAAATATCACTGATAATGATAAACAAATAGATTTATTAAAATTGAAACAATTTTTATACCAAATTCATGTTCCACCATAAAAACGAAATTCCAATTAAAATATTTCTGAAAATTTTAGTCGAATATCTTCGCTAATCATACTTTTTCCAAGCAATTGGTACAAAGTATTAACTTATAATATTCAGTGTTGTTGAGGGTATTGTTGTTATGAAAACTGAAAGATCAGCATGGGAAACATTAACTGTTCCCTAACAGAAGATTAAAACAAACTGACTGTAAACTGTTCTGTAAAGCTTTTCGAAAGTAAAACAAGACGATTGTGTTTGAATGGCAAGGTCAATTATTGTATCATGCATTTTGAATCATATTTGCAATTAAGGCGACTTCCTCTCCTTATTTATAATTGACAAAATTATTTTTTTATTTCGTTAAAAAATTCCTTCTCGAAGGAAATCTTTTGCTTTCTTTTTTTTCTCTAATACTGATTCTCTTGGGTTTTTAATAATAACAGTTTTTCTTTCCTTTTCCATAATTATTTCTCGTTTGAAATTTTTTTTCTATTTTTCTTTAACAATTATTTTTAAATCTCGATTTCTTTGTCATTAATTATGATTTTATGGAAAATTTTATTTTTTGAAAATTTATTATTATTTTTATTATTAATTAACAATAAATATTAAAAATTTTAAAATCAATAATTATTATATATTATTATTATAAGAAATTTATTATTATAATTTTAATTAAAAAATGTAATAACAAATTATTATTATTATTATTAATAAATTATTATCAATAAATATATTATAAATTATAAAATAAATTATAATATATTATTATGATAATAAAGATTTATTATATATTATTAAAATAAATAATTAATATAAATAAGTAATTACTATTAAAAAATAAAAAATAAATCATTATTATTTTTATTAAAAAATAAATAATAATTTATTGTTATTATTATTAGCAATAAATATATTACGAATTATTTCAATAAATTATAATATATTATTTTGATAATAAATAATTATTGTATATTATTATGATAAATAAATATCATAAATAATGTATTATTTTTAAATAAATATATTAAAAATTATAAAATAAAGTATTACATGTTATAATATAAAATACATAATTATTATTAATATTTATTAATTAATTAATAATAAATATTTTAAAAATTATTAAAAAAAATATTATATACAAAATATTTATGATAAAGCGATAAAACTAGATAGAAAATTTTTTTAAAAATCAATTAAAATGTAAAATTGTTTAAATAAATTAAATTAAAAACAAATTTAATGTTTGTTTAAAAATATAAATCATAAAAAATATGTAATATATGTCAGGACAACGTCATGGAATATGAGATAAGTAAGACTTCATTAAAAAGTTTCGTGATAATAATATTTTGTCTTAGATAAAATATTAAATTAAATCAATGCGAAAAAAGAATTATTTTAAAAGGAGTTTCGGAATATATTTTGTTTATAAAATTCATAAATTTAAGTAGCATTAAAATATTTAGCAATAATATTATTTTATTATTATTTGGTCACAGTATTGAACGGTGTTGATGAATCAGAGTTTCAGATATTGTTCTTAATGACAGAAATTGAGGATGATTAATTAATTTGTTAATAAATACTTATTAAAGATTATGAGAAGCTTAGTATGTTCTTGGACATATTTTAATTAATGGTTTAAAAAAATTTGAAAAATATTTAAAAAAATATACAGAATTACACATGTAAAATTAAAATTAAAATAATAAATTATTTTTATCATTCAATTATGAAATTATTTTCAGTTATTTTTAATATTTAATTAATTATTTATTGATTTTCAATAAAAAATATTCTTATTTTGCAGATCTGACACTTTGTTGTGACATATTTAAAAAAAATAACAATATTGTCGTAAGTATTTTTTGTTTACCAAACCATGTATTTACTTTTCTTTTTTATTTATTTCACAAAATTAATGATAAATAATTGATTAATTATTAATTAACTATTGATTATATGATTTATAAAATTGATATATTTTATTTATTTATATTATTTGTTATTGTGGTTTATTGATGTAGTTTCTTTTAAGATAATAAAGTTAATATTTTATAATTTATTAATAATACCATTGATGGTTTTATTATTATTATTATTATTATTATTATTATTTTATATTTTTAAAATAAAATTATTTTTAAATAATAATTTGCTCAAACATAAAAATCATAAACAAGAGATTACTGGAATTTGATTGAGATTAAAATATAATAATAATTTTCCTTCGTGAAAGAGTGATAAAATAAAAGAATTAATTTATTATCAAAAATGTGATGAAAGAAAATTTAGGATATCAGAAATTGATAGAGAAAGAAGACCTTCGCACTAATGCATTATCAAGATATTAATTTAGAAGAAAATTAGAAAAATATATTTCAAAAATCAATAATATTTTTTAAGGAAACTGAATATGAAATAAATAAATATATAAATATGAATATTTTTATTAAAAAAATTAATTAAAATTTAGATAAAAGAGAGGAAAAATTAAATTCTGAAAACAGGTTCCAAACGACCTTTAAGAGTTTTACCAATAAGTTGGAAAATAAATATGGAATATTGAAATAATAAATATTTAAGTAATTTATCAATTTCAAATAATAATAATAATATTATTATTATTAATATTAAAAATAATAATATTTTTTTAGTGTTGCGTATAATAGAACGACCAGAAAGCCCTTGAAATTTCGTCATTGTTGCACAATGAATTTCTGTGAAATTAGTTGCAAATCCCCACCGATTTTTAATGTCTTCACCAAAAGAAGTGCGTCCGCCTCTGAATTTTCTCACCCAATATTTGTGATCAATTATATGTTATCAGTCAGATCCGTTTGTCTATTTTCTCATTCACATGTTCTCCTTTTGCAAAAGGATTTAATGACACTGACATAATGTATTTCCAAGTTTTTTCTAAAACCTCAAATTTAAATTGAAAAACCAATAAAAGTAGGCTAGTAAAACAAAATATAATTATGGTTTTACACAAAATTTCCCAAGTTTCCACTGTTATATTTTCCATGTCAGATCTGATAGTCTATTAAACTCCCGACGAATAATAATTTTCTTAAAGATTTTCTAAATATGTAAGAATTCTCTTTTAAGAATAATTAACAAAGTCCATAATAAATTACCTTAATAATAATAATAATAATAATAATAATAATAATAATAATAATAATAATTAAAATAATAATAATAATAATTATTATTATTATTAATTATATTATCCGTTTTCTTATATAATTTGTTTCCACTAAGAATTAACAGAAAAGGTTGCTTTGAAGTTCTGTGATAATAATGATCTAATTTCATGAACAGAATTTTCCAGCAATATTAAAACACGGAGAACTTCCGGAAATTAATTTTACTAATCAACCAAACAAACCAGGCTTAACATGAGCATAAAACGGTTGATTTTGTTTTCTGTCCATTGGTATTTATTATTACAATATTTCATTTACTATTATAGTCTTACATTATATAAAGAAAAGAATAATTATATATATTGACCACCACTCTTAACATGGTGTACATGTGAAATAACGAGAGAAATCTCATCAAGATCCAAAGACCCATGGGATGTTTTCAAAATAGCTGAAAACATTTTGAAACAAAATTTTGGTATCATTAATATTAAATATTATTATCTGGTAAGTTGAGCCTAAAACAAGAAGCATCAAATCTAATTGGGGGCAATATATACTCACTTATTATCGTTGAGGCTGGAGGTAAAATAATTAAAAGATTGATAACATGATGAGTTCATTCGAAAACTGAGCCCATCTCATCATCAAAATTTATTTATTTTTTAAGACAGTTTACAGAATAAACCAATCATTGTGCTATTAAGATATCGGTATCAGTATCAGAGTAGCTTATCCGTTTCTAATCAGCTTAGTTGTTCTTCTAGTTTTTCTAATTAAGTAAATCAAATAAAATTGAGATTCCTCAATTTGTTGCTGGTGTTATCTTTCTCGATACAAACTGACTACTGTTTTCTTAATGGAGAAAACCAGGACTTTGTTGTTGGGAATTTCCAGAAGAATGTTCCTGGAGAAAATTCTCACATTGTGATAGACCAATGATGAATGATGTAAATGGGTGTTAAATAGTTAAAAGTTCGGGATACATGTACAAACTATTTTTGAAAGAACGCCCCTTATAGAACATATCTTAAGACAATTTTTTTTTGTCTTTATCAAGGTGAGTCATGAGTTTTAAAAGGTTTGACATGTATGTATGTTTGTCAATCAATAAATCTTTGTCACTACCAATTTTTATTTATCGATTGTATATTTCTTATGTAGTTTATCTTGCGCTTTCATAATATCACATCAAATTTATGCCATTTTTGTTTTTGATCATTAAAATTTTAGGACATGAATGAAAAAATTTTATTTCGAAAACTTATTAGATTTTGCTGGAAAAGATACCTTGGACCTCTTTAGATCACAATGGACTTTATTTCAAAGATTGAATTTGATTTCTTATTTTGTACTCCCTTTCCATATGTTGTTAAGACTTGCAATTTCGTTTTCATTGATTTTCAAATTGATTGAAAAAGCTTGGATCTGATTTCTTGGATTGATTCTGAGATGTCAATATTTTTGTTATTTGTTTCACATTTTACGATCCAAATAAAATTATAACATGTTGAATCATGAAGATCGACGATGATATGGTTTTTTAAAACATAATTAAATCATTAGATCAACGTCAACAGCCGTACCCTAACCGTTTAGTGGCATGTCAAACTTGCACTATTACTAGAAATAATCTGTTTGACTCTCTCTATATCGGAGAGGTTTAATTCTAAATGTAATAAATCTTCGAAATTGATTATTAATCTTCATGAAATTCATTGCTAAGTTCACAGAGAATGTTGTGTAAAAGTTGGGTAATAAATGACAGATCCAAGAGAGAAGCTAAAAATGTCACGAATAGGCCATTGTCACTCAGAAATAAATACATAGAGTATTTATTTAAATGACGGGTCGATTATTGTTGAATCAACTTCAGCAATACTGAAGAACTTAAGACTCACTCGTAGCCTTCATAGTTTTATCAGAAACTTGAGCTTGAGTTAAACCATACAAAAAAATCGAAACGAACTTTCGTATCTGAAGATGTTAAGACGAAGAAGTAATTGGAATAAGCATGGTTACGAAAAAATAAAACAACGCTGAAATATGTTTCAAAAGTACGCTTTTGAAAGTAACATCGTGGCAAAGTAGCACTTGTAAAACTATTAACCGTTCACTACTACTACTAATAATAATTTAATATAATAATATAATAATAATGATATAAATAATAATAATAATAATAAAAAATAAAATAATATAAATAAATATGGCATATTATTGTATTATATAATTACAATTATAGATATAATTATTATATATATGTATAATATTATTATTAATTATAATTTTTATTGATTTTTAATAATTTTATGTTAATTTTTTAAATTAAAAAAATCATGTTTTTTGCATTTTTAAAGATAAACAAGAGACAAAGAAAAATAAGCAGGCATAGGAAATTTTTCATAATTTTTTTTTCCAATTTTCATTTTGTTTTAATGTTTACATTAATAATTTTAAATTTTGCATTTCAGCGTCCGAAATATCAATAGTGAAACTATTTCTAACAACCAAAGACATTTCCGTTACAATGTCGGAAATAGCAGTATATTTACATTAATTACAAAAAAATTCCTTCAAAAAAATAATATCCATAAAATTTTATTTTTGTTTATTTCAGTCTGTGGAAAAAATAATATTTTTCTTGTTTTCAGCTCGCAATTGAATTTTACGACTTATTTTATAACGAAATGTTTTTCCTGAAATTGAATAATTTCCGTGATAGAATGACAGTCATCGGCTGGATGGATGGAGACAGTTTCGTTTTTTTTGTTTCTTCTGCTAATTTCTCTCCGAAAGATCCATCTTCACGTTTTTTTCTGTTCTCCTTTCACTAAGTATTCTCTGAAAAATTTATCAAGTATTTTCATGTCTTTTTACTCTGCACTTAATTACAGCTATTTTAATATCCAGTCTAATGGGCTTCAATGGATGGGGGTCTTTATTTTAGGGAGATTTTTTCCAGGACAAAATTCCAAATTCGATTTATCACTATTAGGCATATTGCAGTAATTGAAAGCAGAGAAATGATAACATTTATGGTGTTATGATTAACTTTTTTCCTTATTAGAATCGTCTTTATGATATTTTATAGTTTAACGAGGTTTTGTCTCATCATGGGAATTTTTCAATTTAAAATTATTGAAAAAAAATTTATTAATAAAAAATTTAAAATAATTAAATAATTAATTAATTTAATTAAAATTTAGTAATTTACAAAATGTGAAATTTAATAATAGTTGAATTAAATAAATAAATTTTAAAAAATAAATAAAGAAATTCTCATGGTTTGATAATTGATTTTTTGGAGAAATTATTATAATTTGTACAATAAAAAATTAAATTAATAATTAAATTAAATAAAAAAAAATTCCTATGCTTGTTTCTTTTTGTTTGTCTCTTGTTTACCTTTAAAAATGCAAAATAATATGATTTTTATTAATTTTAAAATTAACATAAAATTATTAAAAATCAATAATTAATAATAATATAATTATTATATATAATAATTATATCTATAATTGTAATTATATATAATACAATAATATTCTATTTTTATTTATATTATTTATTGCTATATTATTTTTATATAAATTAG
>JBBMKC010270956.1:0-19628 GCA_037834085.1 Bipalium vagum | reverse complement strand
ATCCAATCTTTATCATAAAAATAAGCAACAAGATCATATTTCCCTTGTACCTCCAGGAAGGACTTTATTTCATCTTTGAACTCAAAGAAACGATTTATCATATTTCATATATATATCATATTATATATATATTATATATTATATATATATCATATTTTAATACAATACCAATTTCTTCCTGTTGGTCAAATGATAAATAAGGAATTATTTACAATCTATGCGTAGTTTGAGAGAAACAACTTGTAAAACACGACCGAATTATCAGAACTTTTTAAACAGAGTAATAAATATCTTGAAACATGATAATGATATTAATGATATTAATAATTTATTACGGACTTCTAAAGGACACATTCAGATGCTTATGCACATTGGCAGTAAAATTAACATCTTCAACATTTCAAAAATACTATCTGTAAAATTGAGAAAAATGAGAATGGCTTTTCAGAGCTTACAAATTAATTTAGTCACTTTTGACTTTAATTTTATGTAATTCTTTCAAGTATGAGTGACAGTCTTATTCTGTCCATTATTTATTTTTTTCTATAAAACACAGATCATTAATAAAGTGTCTACAAAGTCCAAAATGTTAAAATTTAACAAAAATAAAATGTTGATTATAATGTACAAGAATAGCTCTAAAAAGGCAGACAAAAAATTTATTAATGTAAAACTTCTCTTCGTATACAGCGGGATAAATATGAATCGTATGTGCGCGAAATAAACTCGTTATTCTTTAAAATTTTAAAATATATTTAAATGAAAACATTACAAAATAATTAGTGAATTATTTTTAGTGAATTTTCAATGAAATAATCGTTTAAAATTTTCTAATAATATAATAATATTATGTTAAGAAAATGTTCTACTTAGTCTTTAGAAAAAGACACAAAGGCTAAGACATAATGAATCTTATTATCATCAAATATTTCATAACTAAAAAGAGACATTTTTTTTCTATTTCCGACACGCTTTGATTGCTAATATCAATATAATTGATTCACTCTTTCTTCAAAAATTCGCAACGTGCAGGATCAAAATACAAATGACAGAATGATATGAAATAACTTCGAAGGAATGACATACTGCTTTAATAATGATGAGAAATTAACCATTTTACATACTTTCAGATTTTAGGTTTTATTATTAATTTTATAACCACAAAAATCTGAATATAATTCATCATCACAGAAAATTTTCATATAATGAAAAAATTAAGAAATAAAATTTATTATTTATTTTATTGATGACAGAAAAAAATAGTTAAAATATAGAGCAAAGGAAAATCGATAAAAATATTTTTTTTAATTTAAAAAATTTGCAATTTTAATAAACAAAAAATAATTTAAAGATATAAAAAAATTGATCAGAGATTTGACTTATATTTTGAAATCGTACTTACAGTTGAAAAATATCGACAGTGACTTGATGTTGCTGAAGACCGTTAAATTGATCATTATATCTTTTATGTCGTACCACACATTCAATTCGTATGACAATAGTTATAAAAATGTTTATCAAATCCAACAGCCCAAATTTTAAAAATTTTGAACTTTTGTTTGTTCTTTTCAATATAGATATGTAATATTTTTGCAACAAAGAATAAAGCAAAGTTTTTAATTAAAACTATATATTCTTGAGTTAACTTTGAATTTAGAATATGAAATTGGAGAGACCTGATGATGAAAAATTTATTAATGCAACATTTTAGGGAGATATTTTAAACTTGTAAAATTATCAGAGTTCAAAACAAATTTTGAAAAAGTTTAATTAAATTATAATCATATGGTTCTGAAATTAAAGTTTAGAAAATGTAGGAATATTATTAAATATTACTGAGTTTTTTTTCAAGGTCAAATTGTATTTTTCTAAAGACCGAATTCACAATGATATTAGTTTCAGTAAAATTAATAATTGTAAATTTTAGAAAAAAATGGTTATAAAAATTAATGATTAAATAATTATTTGATTTGGCAACTTTTGTTCATTGATTTAACATATTAAGTTAATTTCTATATATTTTGAACCATAGTTAATTTTAATAATTAACTGTTCCTTTTGTATACTCTCAGGTGAGCAAAAAATGAAAAGGACTTTCTTTTCATGAACTCCACAAATGATTTACAACTGTTGATATTTTATTTTTCAGAATCCCAAAATGGAATTTACTTATTTTTGTATGAAATCATTATAACATTGTAATATAAAATTTTAATATGCAACATTGACTTTTAGTATTGAAAATATTTTTTAGTTTACTCTCCTAGTCTTTAACCTATCCATGTATATTTTCATAATCTAATAGTAGGATACAAATTTTAATAATTCTATCCAATAAATATTTTAACTTTTATGGATACCATTTGGTTAGTTGATTTTAGAATAAAAACCACAAAATTGTTTATAAAGATTTCAGGTGTGATTTTTTTTATAAGAATTTATGAATGTTTCGACTTATTTTGAGCAACTTTTTTCCATTCAACTTCCTTTTTTACACGTAAATGTATTTTTTAAAATTTAATAATTATTTTTTTATATTTATTTTTATATTATTTATTTATATTTAAGTATTTTTTTAATTTGTGGATAAAAACAATAATAATATCTTTAATGTTAAATTTTAAAAATCAGAGGAATCAATAAAAATCTCATTAAAATAACAAGAATTTTTAAAATCGACAGAAAATACTAAAATAATATTAGATCAAATATTCTTAAATGTTTAAAAAAATTAGTTTAATTAAATTCTCAGAATGTAGATTTTGGAAAATTGATATCGCTACATTACTTTTCATTTCATGACAAAATCTAAAATTATCGTTACAAATTGAAATTAATTTTAATTTAATTTTAGAGATTTTCTTTCTAAAGGTAATTAGCAAATTTCAGTGATGAAATTTAAAAAAATTTTTTTATATATTTATTTAGTTTTGGTTATGATCATTTTAAATAACAAATGAATGAAAATATAAATAACTTAAATAAAATAATTGGTTGAAAAAGTGTTTTTCGTTGAGATTTTAAGGTTTACTTTTATAGTTAAATAAGATTAATTGGAGGAGCGTTAGCTATAAAAAAATATAAATGTAAAAAATACTCTGAAAAAATGACGTGTTATATTTTTTGTTGATGGTTCTATTATTTGAAACTTACATTTCTACAATGGCATTCTCGAATTTTTAAAATAAATTCTCATTTTCAGTTTAGACAGGTTTTCAGTCAACGAATGTAATATTAAATTAATTTATTTAGTCTTCCCAGTTTTTTCATTTGGGATTTATTATTTTTTAATGACAGATTTAAAATTTTTTTAAATTAATTAATATTCTTTGATAATAATTTAAAAATGAGTTTGAGTGGATAGAAACTTGTTAACCAATTTCTAAATATAAACCTTAAATTTGGAATGTTCATTAAAATATTATTTTTCCACAACCCAGGTTTTATTATCATTAAATTCAAGTTTTATAAAAATTTTCCCAAAGTCAGGAGAACGAAGCAATATTTAAGAGAAAAGAAAATTCAATATTTTCTTTATGCAGAAATCAAAGTTTGCTGACTTTTTCAGAATTCATTTCTTTAAATTTCATGGTATAATTTTTTTAAGGATATTTTAAAAATTTACATTAATAAATGATGTACATTAATCTAAAATCGTTACTAAGTGGAAACCAAAAAAATCATACGTCCTAAACACCTTAAATTACATGTTAAATAGTGTCAAATTTTTGAAAAAATTATTAAAAAGTTGAATTTAATTATAAAGATGATCACAGAAAATAAAATATCGCTAACACTGACTTTCTCAGACGAAGGTGAATCAAAAAATTCCCGAAAAATCATAAAAATCAAAACAAGACATAATAAAAAATATTTTTTGTCAGATGAACTATCTAACTGATAACACTTTTGCAGACGTTGTCACCAGCGTTCTCAAAAATTTCTTTAAAATTTTGACTTCCAATATTTTTTCCCAGTGAATGCCCTAGATATTTTACTTCAATTCTGGAAACAAGAAAAACACCGATAGAGTCAAGTTAGGACTGTATCGTGGATGTGAGAGTATTTTTCAAAGATATTCTAGAAGTACGACCCTGGACAGCTTGCACAAATGTGGTGGAGCATTTTCATGATGAAACAAAATTCGACGATGAATTTTTCTTGAGCGCTGCTTTACTAGTGCAGCATGAAGTTTTCGCACAACCTCTTCTTAATACCTACCAGCAATTGTCCATTGAATCTCAAGAAAGTCTAACAGGATTACAACCTTAAAATTTTAAAAAAAACAGTGACCATATTCTTCTTCATTGACCTTTCAGCTCTGAACTTGAGTGAGTTATTTGATCCATTTTGTAACCATTGGTTAGAGTGAATTTCTCTTTCCAGATCGTATTGGTAAATCCATGTCTCATCATCAGTTACTAGTCTTGCATAGAAATTCTCATCAAATCTATTGATAAACTGATTCGTTTTGTCTGTCTTTGCATCGTGTTCTTCGAGCAACGCTTTTGGTTCTTATCTGGGAGAAAGCTTGTACAATCATATATGACCTTTTAACATAGAATGAGCTGCTTCATATGATATTTCTAAAGAATTTGTTATAACCTGAACCGATAATCGCCTATTTTCATCAATATAAATTCGACAACAACTACAATTTTCTCAGTCATTTCTTGTCGTCAGCTCAATGCTTATTTATTATATCCTTTCGACTTTTTAAAAATCTGTTTTCCTATTAATAAACTGGTGTTTTCTTTAGAGCTACATCTTGATAAACGTTTTTCAAAGATTAGATGATATTCGATGTTTCCCATCAAAGTTTGATTAAGAATTTCATTATCTTGTGGAATTCAGATTTCGTAGTTTTCATTTTCTAAAATGATTAATTTAAACAAATTCAAATATTCAATTGCTTTTAGTAAAATTTTGAATTATGTTACTTAGAAGTATAATGAATATATACAATCATTTTTTTTAATTTCTATGTTTATTTATGAAAATGTCAGCATAATTTCGGAAAATTTTTGTTTCACTCTCTAATTGTACTTTATAAAAAAAAGTTACTGAAAACATATTTAAAACAATGAAGTTGTCAAGTTAATTTTTATATGAAAAAGGAAAAATATCACTAGTTATATTAAATATAAAAATTTTGCTTAAAAAAATTTTCAACCCAATTGTTTTTCAGTTATCGTAATTTATTGATTATGATAATTAAAATTAGAAAAAGGTTTTGAAGTAAAATTGAAATTCACCAATGAAGTTTTTTGATTTATTTTTAATTTTACTCAAAATATAAAATATTATTTTTTAAAACTGAAATTTAATAATATTATTAAACGAACATTTGACAGAGACTGGGAATTTAATAAAAATATCAGTCAATAATGGTTGGTATTGTTTCCGAAATTTCTAATATTTATCAGTTTAGATAATTTTATCCAGCAATCTAACATAAGCTATATTTGTTCCTGTTTTTTTAATAAATTATAAAGCAGAATTTTTCAGCCACATTGAATATATGAAAAAAAGTTGTGAACACTTAAAATAATTATTATACGTAATGAAATAAAAATGATATATTTGAAAACATAAATAAAAAATTAATTTTACTTCACAATTCGGAGCTTCTCTCCAATTGTTAGGGACTATTGTCAAGTAAACAGATCCATGAGCACTTTTCTAAAATAAAAGACAAATAAATATTTTAATATTAAAATTCTTTGCAAATTGATGATCTTTGTTGACAAATTCTATGATCAATCCCTGATAATATATTATTAATATTACATTAAAAAGACTGTTCAAAATTTTATTAAAATTTAATGAAATAATTTTGAATAATATTCGAGTAGTATGAAGGTTTTGATATGCACTCTGGAGTCTGGGAAATGTATAAAAAGAAATTTTATCACAGATTAAGTACTTATAAATATATAAACATAAGAATAATAATAATAATATGAAATTTTTAATATTTTACAGTAGGAATTATATATTTTGAAACTAGCACTTATATAAATGTAATAATAAAGAAAAATTAAAGGGAGGGGATATTCTAGGGTTAAGGAAATAAGAAATTAGCTTCAATTTTTGTTATGATTCAGACAGTTATTTGTTTTCACACAATTTTATTCTTTTCTAATAATTTTTTTTATTAAAGTTTTCCCAACACTGAATCTTAATAATTCTATATAACTGATCCATTATAAAAATCGCTATAAATTCGAAAAAATTACGTAAAAAGAAAGAGATTTCAAAAATTTGAATTTTGGAATTTTTAACACTGTTTTATTATATTAATTATTTTATTAATAAAATGATAAGCTGTTGAAACTTATCCAGTAAATATAAAAGAAACTTAAATATCATCCCAAATAATGCGCAAATCATTGATTTAGATAGCTTATATACCGTTTATTAGATGCTTTTGAGAATCAGCATTATCAATGAATTCTTTCTCACAATACAGATCATCATTTATTCATATACAAAACCATTTATTCATTCATAAACCTGATTTTGATTTGTGTTAGGATGAACTATAAGTCTTTATTTTCTTAATGAAAATTCTTAAAATGAATAAAACAAGAAAAATTAATAGATGTCAAATTAAAAATCCTTTGAATCAATGATTTGAAGATATTTAATGAGAAGTTTGTAGATCGTAAGTATAGAGGGCGTTAGCTATTTGAGGACAAAAATAGATATTAAAGGTAAGATATTTTTTTAATGAAAAGAATGTATATTTTAAGGCAATATTAGAAACTTTATTTGTTTTAAGTACACAAGTTTTATTTATTCAATAAAATCGCCTTCAGTTTCAATTACAGCTTTAAGACGGCTTATGAAAAGCTTACAAGCCGCAATCAAATGGTTTTTGTTCATATTTATTATAGCAGAACTTATAGAAGCCCGTAATGAATCTTTGGTATTATGAGGATGTTTGTTCGTCTCCTTCTCTACGATGTCCCATACAAAATAGTCCAAAGGATTTAAATCGGGTGAGCTATGTGGTCATAAGTTTGGAGTAACTTGATCGTTAAAATTTAGCGATAGCCATTTTTGTGTTTTTAATGCTGTATGGCAGAGAGCTGAGTATTGTTTGAACACATAAGGCCTTCCGTGGGCAACTTTTGCATCCAGGGCTTCACATATGTATCCAGACACTCGATAAAAAGAGAGGCATAAATTCTAAGTCTCTGTGGAAATAAATACAGAGGCATAACATGACATTCGTAGCTCACAACACCCAATATCATTAAAGATGATGGAAACTTGGTGTGTATAACATTAGGGACTTCAGAAGCACTGGAGCACAGCCATTGATCGTCTCTACTATTAATCTTTTGATCTTGAGTAAAAAGTTTTTCATCAGAAAAGAACCATAGGATGATCTGGATGCTTTTGTCTAAAAGACACTTCGAGCGGATTCAATGATTTCCTTGCTTTTTGCCGATACAAAACGTCTTCTTCTCATGACGTAGGACTTGCATTTTAAAACATTGTGTACCCTATGTCTTACTGTTGACTCAGAAACCGAGAGTCAATGGATAATTTCTCTCACTGATGTTTCGGGACCTTCATGAACAACATCCTGGACTTTTTGAACAAAATTAACATATCTGACAATGTCTGAACGTGAGGAATGTGTTTTTCTTTTAGATATAGAGGAAACATTTCGATCAGATGCAAAACATTCCACTCTAATTTTATTGACAAACGATCTGGCCACATTAAGAAATTTCTAAGTCACTGTGTCCTACAGCTAATGCAACAATAACTGCATGCCTTTTCATTTCTTGTGTTAATTCAAAAGTTACCTCTTCCATTTCTAAATTAAAAAATAATTATTTAATGTTGTATCAATAAATATTGCAAATCAATTTTAGCACCACTAAAAAAATTATCATATATTTTAACAATTTTTGTCCTTAAATAGCTGACGCACTCTGTATGTCACTTGTTTCATTTAGATTTGAAATATTCTTGACAATGAATTTAGATTCTCGCAAAGTTACTGAAGTTACTTATCACAGACAGTAAAGAATAATACTTAGATAAATCAATATTCAAGAAATATGATTTAAAAGTTGTAAAAGTTCCCATTTTTCCCTAATTTTGTATTGTCTTGCGAAGAAAATGTTTTTAATTGATCAGTGCTTGTCATTTTCACTTTAACTTCATCTACATTATACTCAGTTTAACACAAATGAGGTCTCAATCTTATTGTCTTGAGGTTGATGAGACTCTCAGCATTTCATCGAATGCACAATTCATATATATTTGTATTTCTGATTGTCATAATTTTGTGAATGAAAAGATCATCTTATATACATATATTCATATCTCACGGCTACTTAAATCGTTTTACGTATGATACAAAAAGAGATCTCTTTGATTTTCAGTTAAATAATCACCAACCACTTGATATCTTTGCTTTATGATCTTTGTTATTTGCATTAAAGTGTCAAAAAAATATTATTGGCAATTCGAAGTTTGTTAAATAATTTTCTAATGCTGGAAGACAAATTTACTTTAACAATGTTGTGGAATTTTTGAATGAACTGTTACATATCTGCAGAAACGTTAGTGACCTTGAAGATCGGCGTCACTACCGATCTTCGATTTGATTCCAGAAAAAATTCTCTTCATTTCATTAATTTTTCTTTCTAGTTTAGTTACATTGAATTGTTGTTTCTTTTATTTCTTATACACAACTCCTCTAATAAATATTTATACCAAAAATATTTTGGTTCTAATTTTGCTGTTTATATATAAATTTCTTAGTTAAATATATATATTTTTGTATATAATATATTTGGGATTCATTGAAATTATGTGAAATAAATAAAAACTCTATAAATCGTACATATTTTATAATTTTTCATATTTTTGCCAGTTTTATGTAGATAAAAATGTCAACCAAAAATTGTCTTAATAAAAAAGAAAATCCAGGGGATCTGTAATTTGTATCTTTCATACAAATTATTAATATGAAATTGTAAATGTCAGATAAAGTTCAAGCTAGAATAGAAATTCTGAAGATTAGAAATACCTAAATGCACATTGTCAAAATTACTTATTTTATTGTTGTACATTAAATAAGACTTTACGATGAAAATAAAAAATAAACTATATTGGAAAACTTTAAAAGCTTTTTTAAATTTTTAAATGTTCAGAAAATGGTACCCATTATAGAAATCATAATGCATCATTTTACATTTTTATTTTATTAACAGGACAAGTTTATTCAAGCACGTATTAAATAGCTATTGCTTAAATGCACTCTTTTTAATTCGGTTTTAGTTAGGAGTTATTACAATTTTCTTTTATAGATCAATGGGTAGTCATTTCTTCATGTTTATAGGATAATATGAAAATATTAAAATTAATGTGTTAAGATTTTAGTATAAACTTCGAAAATCAATTTTAATTTACTTTACTCTACTTCGTAAAAAAGTAGATTTACAAAATAATTAAAAAATCATGAAAATTTATACTTCTCAAATATTATATTATCAAATTATTCCTTAACAAGCATTACTTTTTAACTGTTAATGTTAATTATTTATGAGTAACATTGATAGCCACTCCTCTCGAACCAATAATCTGATTATCGATTTGAATCTTGTCGAAGATTGTTATTTTTTCTTCCTTAATAGACCTAAATTTGGTTTTAAGCTAGTCCACAATACACACAAGTTGTTACAGATATTTTTGACATTGCTTATTCCAGAAAGGAAATAATCATAGATCATTAATGTTTAACTCAAGATATTGTTAAATGTTAAAATTAGACTACACAAAAATCACACGTTGTAGTTATCAATATGTGGACAAGCATTATCATTTTGATGAAATTTTTTTGGCATCAGGACATCTTGATGCAGAATCCAGATATGATTTCATTATGCATCAATTCTAAAAAAGACTCAGAAGTGACTGTGCTATCAACTTTGAATGCTTAACCTTTAAGAATTTTTTGGCGATTTCTGGGGTTCGCATTCAGACTCATGTTTCCAAAAGCTAACGAAACTGATAAGTCTTTTCAAAGTTTGATTTCTCAAAAGTGGTTATTATCATGATTTAAGCCAAATTTAGCTTTTTTAATGAAGAAAATTTCTTTTTGGGACTATTGTCATGATATCTTTCACTAGTAGATGAATGTGGCTGAAACCGGTTTTATCAATATGTTTTAGTGATACATTTTTACAATTTAACATTATTTCATATTTATCATTTGATATGAGATGGAACATTTTTCCAAGGAAGTATAAATTGTTCTGGGATTTCACTAGTATTTTAAATGTCTGTGATGTCATTAGAGCGGTACTGTCAGTTACTCTTCATAATTGTCAAAATAAGGTCTTCCAAAACCCTGCTTTATGCCAAATAGTCCATTTTAAAAAATGTGTCTATAATTTTCTGGCATAGTTCTTATTTACAGCAATAGCTTGACATAATTCTTCGCCTCTACCGTTTTTGGATTCCAATTTTATTTTGACCAACAATCTTCCATAATGCAAAAGAAGCAGTATTCTTTGGTCTTCTGAACGATTAACACCATTTCAAAATTCAAAAATTTTCCAAAACAAATTTTAATTAGTAAGGAAACGATTTATTAAATTAAAATTAAATTTATTAAATCAACTTTTTTATGGGATAGAGTAAATATATTAATAAATTATTTTATAAGATTTTTACAAAATCAATAAAAGATAAATAAAGAAATTTTAAGTAAAAATTTTTAATTAATAATTTTCAGAAGAAATAAATTAGAGCAAGATAATGTTTATGTTAAAAATACTTTAATAATCTAAATTAAATATGTAAAGAAAAATTCTGATATGATGAGATAATTTAAAATTATTCTCAAAGTAATTCTTGCATTAAATTATTGAAAAAAAAATATAAAAAGTTAAAATGTTTAAAAATAAAAAAATAATTAAAAAAATTAAATAATATATCAGGCAATTACTTTATGTCAATTATGTTAAGAAATTCTTGCAAATCTCGTTTATTTACGGATAGCTTAAGTCTTAACAAAACTGATATGTTAATTATATTATAATTCTTTAAAATATCTTGGATAATAATAGTTGTAATAAAATAATAAACAAAAGTCTGAAGTATTTTTAAAAAAGGTAATTAAATAATAAATATTTAATTTTAAAACTAACAGCAAAAACTTGAGATTTTTTAATAATGAATAAGCATAAATATTTTTATTGAATATATAATATATAATATATAATTTAGTTATTAATGTTATATATATTTCAGACAAATCAGGATATGTTAAGTAACATGAGGGCAATCAATAAAATAAAAAATATTTTAGTTTTATTCTAGTCATAAATACGAGATAAGCAAATAAATTGTGTTATACATTGTAAATTAGTCTCAAAAGAAATTATGATAAATTGTTCTTTTTATTTCTGTCATACAATGACATTATCTCACTTACAATAAAAGCCCAAATAAATTAATGAATAATAAATTGCAGTGTTGCAATGTCAATTATATTAATGTCACCAATAAAGGCAACAAGAAAGAACAATAATAACAACAATCATTTTAAAAAAATAATAATCATAATAATAAAAATAATAAGACAAATTTATCGATGGACATCAATAATACTTTAATTTTTCATTGATTTTCTGTCAGTTAATAAATCACTAAATTTCTTTGGAAATGTTGATTAATGATTTGTTATTCTAACAATAAGAATATGTATATAATTTCGATATTAAACAAAATCATAAATAAAAACACTTAAACTTGAATTCAGAATGTCATGTATTTTTATTTATCAATACAAAAAAAATTATTAAAATTTTAATTTATATTGAAATTATTGCTGGAGTACTGCGAAATTATTTCAAATCTATTATCATTATTTACTTATAAATAAATTTAAGAATTATCATTTTCAGTTGCTTATGACAAATAGTTCTGGCATTTTATTTGACAGAATCTTGCCACGTAAATCGATCCCAGAAACCAGTTTAAAAGAACAATTTTATCTTATTATTTATTTGTTTAATATTTATTCAATATTCCAGTTTTATATTTTCGTTTTTATCAAGTCCTTTGACTCGCACAGAAATATGAATAATACTAAGATAAAATTTTTGATTTACAGTAAGAGAACTACATAATTAAATACAGAATTATTTTTCTAAATAACCAGCTTCTGCTTCCGGGCACTTCATCCATCGATTTATTAATGAAAAGAAATCATTTTCGAAGAATGAAAAAAATTTTACACTATTCTTCTGAGATCCTCTCTAGACTCTACTTTCTGTTTTCTTAAATGTTTTTACTAGTGATTAAAGAAGAAATCACTAGAAGTCAAATTAGAGGTATATAGTGACTATGAAATCAATACCAAGCTTTTTTCATTGAATTCATCTATAGTTCGGTGACCTGTGTGAACTGGAATCTTGTCATGGAAAAGAAAGATCTTTTGATTCTTTGGCTTCTGTTGTATCTTTTCAAGATGCTAATAAGTGCATAGTAGTAGTTCGAGTCGATTTTCAGGAAAAAGACGCTCTTGATCATACATTGTACATCCCAAAACACACTGCGCATAACAAATTTTCGATCAGATATTTTTAAATTAAGCTATTTTTAGTGGTTTTCTGCTGAAAAACTCATAAACAAGACTCACTCAAACATAAAGACTCAATGGCATCTCATCATCGGTTATAATATTGTTCAAAAATAGGGTCAGTTTTTCTTGGAAAGCTTGCATTCGCTATCTTGCATATCTTTTATCAAAAATTGTGTGACAGATCGATTTCACAATTTTCTGAGTCCAGTGGTCTTCAATTCCGTCTTTTTACTCAGTTCTTTATTTATCACAATGTTTCTACAGGAAGAAAACTCTTTGATCCAATTATAAATTGTAGTCAGACATATGAGAACTTCTTCCCCATATGCTTCATGTAGGTGACAAATATTGTCATTCTTTTCTATCCAATTCAGAAGCAAAAACGGATAATGCTACAAAATTCAACTGGCTGGTACATTCTAAAGAAAGTACAGTAATAAATGTCATTTAAGGCAGATATGATAATATTTTCCTTTATATATTAATTTTTTATGTAGAAAATTTCATGAACTTCCTTTTTTTATTTATGTACGAGTCTAACTTTCTATCTAAACCACGCATTTCTATAAAAATTTTGAGATGGTTTTTATCCAAATGTCTCAAAAAGATTGAAATGTTTATGGTTTTAATAATATTTTGACACAAAGATTATACCATATTCTTTGATAAACCGATAAAATTAATTAAAATTAATTTGATCTGTATAAATGAGTATAAATTAATAACAACCGAAAATGAGTACTAAGTACGTGGTAGGGCTAAAAATGACCTAGACTCTACTAGAAATAATGAAGATAACTGAACAGAAATTTTATTAACAATAAATATACATTTATAGGTCTCATTTCTCGATAGAAAATCCGTTTACATCTACTCACTTAATTTACCGGTCGACCATTCCATTAAGGCACATTTCAAAGAAATTTTAATCCTTCTCCATGAGTACCTTCCATTAAAAATTCCTTTTTAATCAGAATTTTAAAACAAAATCTCTAATTCTATATTTTCTTTTCATTCACCTCCATAATTATTTTAAGAAATCCTTTTATATTTAATCTGCTTATTAATTTTTGTTTGATAATAAATCTTTTTTTATTTTTTACAAAGGATTTAGAAGATTTTAAACTCTTAATTTTAAACCCAGTAAGATTTGTCAATTGACTAAAACATGAGGTATATTATAATTATTTCGAGTTTTTTCATTCAATTGATTTTTAGTGACAATATGGAAAGATTCTATTTATCTATATAGAAATTAATTTTCATTCAAATACTTAGAATTTACAAAATTTTGTTGATAATTTTGATCCACTTAAAAATTTTATCAAATAGGATAATTAATCTTAATGATGACATTTTTAGCTGAAGTTATATTTGTATATGTTGTCTTAAATTCTCGCCTGGTTTTGAATCTCCGAAACTCAAGGGATCATTGAAAAATCATTAATTATATCTATTGATCAGTCACAAGCCAAATTAAAATATCAATATATTTTTATAAAAAATATTTAAAATCACAGAATTCTTATGAAACATTATTAAGATTTTTTGCATCACATAATTATATATAAAATAAAATTAAAATCTTTTAGCTAAAGAATTTATGGTCCAAATGTTTCTTTCGAACACACTCATTGTAAAATCAATTCATCGGAATAGTTTAATTAATGAATAAAATTGGATATTTATCCGCAGTTTAAAAAGTATACAGTTCATCCTATAATAATAATGATATATATATATATATATTTATTTACTTAATTATATTTTCGAGAATAATTCTAAAAATTGCTATAAGCTATTATTTTGTTTAAAAATTATTTTTGTCCAATTATTCTTTTGATCCATGGGGATTTATATTCTACTAAATATAACATTTACTAATTCCTCTCTGTCAGCTTCATTTCAAATATTGTTGATGTATAAAATTTATGGTATTCCTTAATTTGTGTGATAAAAGTAAGATTATTTTTCATAAATAAGTTTTATTTGGTTTATTGAATAAAAGTTTTTATGGTTTAATTTAGTAGCTCAAGAAAATAATTCACAAAATAAATCAATTTACTATGTGATGAATAAATTACATAATTTATAAAATTTTCATAAAATATTTTCTCAAAATACATATTTTTTGAAATGGTGAGACATTTTTTTAAAATTTTCTTGTTTTCATACAAAAAGTAGGTTAAAATTTGATTAATAAAAATAAAATAAAACATTTTATAATATTTAATAAATATAATATTAATATTCAATATTTTTTTAATATCTTCACTTTTTCAATAAATCAATAAACGAATATAAATTTAACCTTTGTTGGACTAATAATAATAACTCTGTAAAAATATTTATTATTTTATCCAATTCAATTTTCCTTTCTCACACAATATATTAACATTTCAAAATAAATTGACATTAATTGATTGTCGATAATTTGTGAAATATAAAATATGGTTTATTTATTCTAAGTATTTGTTTCGTAACAATTACTTCTAGATCAATAAATAATTGAATAAAACTTTCTCACGAAGCTGTTCATAGCTAAATATATTCAATATATAATAGAAGTGCTACCTTTAAATAATCAAAGAATTTGATATGAAATTTATTTTAGAAACACCGTAATTGCCTTTTTCTTCTAATAAATATTTTACAGAATTAAAATTTTATTTCAAAAATTCCCATTTATTAAAACTAAAAAATGTTAAAATAGATATAGATATATTAAAAACAAATACAATTAACGGAAAATTTATTCAATGAAATATTATTTTGATTTTTTTTAAAATTACCCTCGTAAAGGCGAAAAAAAAGGTTGATGATTGAAACTAAAAAGAAAATGATTCCATGATCAAATCAATTATGTATAATTTTGCAGTTTATAATTTTTTGCCTTAGTGAATTACCACTTTAACTTGGAGAGATCATAACTTATTATTTCTAGACAGACTTTCTAAACTTTAATGATCAATTCATAATAATACAATCTATTTTGTAAATAAGCGCCATCAAAATAAACGCCGTGAACGTTTCCACAAGTAATTCCTACACTTACACCTTCATGAAATTCATATATATATATAACATTACATGATGTAAATATTGTGTAAATATTATATCTATATTCATATTTTAAATACTACTGCAAGATAAATATAAAAATTGTTTAAACAAGCATTTAATAATAACTTTAAATAATAACTGGTAATATCACCTAAACAGTATGATTCTTATTAATATAAAACTGTAGATGTAACGTTCTGATTCTAGTTTGTTCTCTTTGTGAACCATGTACGTGGTTCATCTTGAAATCTCCATTCGTTAAATAAACGGTTTCATACTAAAAATAACTATTCTTATACAAACATTGTACTTTCTCAATGGTATTTTCTTGGTTATGATGTTTAATAAAGGTTTTAAAGAGATTCTGGACCTGATTATATCTTTAATAAGATTTTCAGAATCCATAGTACAAATAACTAATTAAGCATTATTATAAATTACAACACTTAGTCAGGTGGTAAAGTATTAGTAATAATATTATTATCTAATGATAAATGAATAACTTCAAAAACCCCGGAATTTAGAACAGAGTTAATTTTTTCTTTAATTTAGTAAAAGACCAGCAAAGTTCTGAATTAATCTCATCAATTCAGAATAATAAAGTGTTTTTTATTTTAAGGAGTAAGCAGTAGGAATGCTCGGATTACTAGAAAATAAGGATAAAATAACTAAGATCAGTAAATTCAGCCAAGTCAGGGAACCACAGTATGCGTCATATTGTTATAACCACCTCATTTTTTCATGCTTTTTCAATTTATGTTAACTATATATAAATATTTAATTTATATTTTTGTCAGCAGTGCTTCTTGCTGATCATAAGCTTAGCGTGAAAAAGAATAATAAAGAATTAAAACTATTTAAATATTTGCAATTAACAAATAACAATATTTTTAAATAGAGAACGTATGCCTGCCTTCAGCATCTATCACTTTCTGCAAACGCTTGGGCATACTGTTAATAAATCTGTAGAGCATCTTATAAAAATTTTCATTGTGGAATCAGATCCTGTTGATGCTGCTAATAAGATCCTTCTTCGTTGTGTTAACGCAGATTACTCTTCATAATGCCCCAGATATTTTCAATTGGGTTCAGATTCTGTGATTTTCCTGATCAAAGCAAAATATTGACATTGTTGGAAGACAAAAAATTGGAAACAACTTTGGCTTTATAGCAGGTCGCGGAATCATGCATGAATATGCAGTCAAAAGTCGATCCGGACCAGTTGTGTCCTCACGACACATAGATATTGTATCTTGTTCACCATGTTTCGACCAAATAAAGACATCCGGGGTCTTTAGAACTGATAACGCCTTAAACCTGACCTTGATTGGATGTTTAACGGCTTCTGTCATCAGTGATGGACAAACGCAGTTTTTTTTAGCTGATTGACACTCGAATATATTTTCATCATTGAACCACACATTCCTCCAGAAATCAACTGGTCTATCAACGAACTGACTATCAGACGCTTGGCTTTAATAGTTGGAGTTAACTCCTAATTCATTGAGACGACGCTGCTCTACTAATTGTCCTTTGATATGAATAGCTGACAGCATCTTGTTTTGCTTATCATGCGGACCATAGAACGATCATTTTGACTTTATGTCTTCCGTTTTGGGCCACATCTGCGAATCTAGATTTTGTTAATCCCCTCTTGATTTTCAGTGCACTCGAATGATAAATATTGCATTTGGTGGCTATCTATCTTATGGAGAAATGGTATATGCGTAATAATATATGAACTTGGCAAACAGTGATAGAGTTAAAATCGCTACATTTACCTATGCTTAATAATGAAAGAATCAATGAAAAGTGTTATTTTTATTAATAATCATTCATTCAAAACAAATTAAGATACCTTGAAAGAATATGAACAGAATTCAATAACACATACTTAATAGGTAACCAATAAAGTTCATGTGGTTTTTCTGATACAGCCTATGATAATATATTTTATTGATTTTTCATTGATAAGACTTCTTTACTATTCTGTTATTTAGGTTAGGTAATATTTTTATTTCAATTGATTTATAAAAATTTACCATTACTTTTTTAAAACGTTTAATTACATAAAATCAAAATGGCCTCCAAAAACGATAATTTAAGGTTAATTACTCTATGACTACAAACTTGGCACTAAAGCTGCTCGAAAAAATATGTATGACATTCAGCAATGCCAGAGCACATAAGTGGCTTCAGAATTCTTCGTATAAGGATTTCAGCTTGACCGATGAAGCGCGTTTTGGGAGACCAAAAGTCATTGATAACAACAATATCAAAGAAATGGTAAAGACAAATCTCAGTAAAAAAGTGTTTAGAATTTGCAGAAAAGCTCAGTGTAAACGCTGAAACCCTTCAGTTTTATCTTCACCAGCTGGGGAAGAAGTGGAAGTCCACAACATGCGACGAAAAATGGATATTATACAACAATTATTAGTGATCTTGTCTTTGATTGTCCTCATCTGATCCAATACAACACACTCTAAAGATCCTAAAAAGATTTTATTGTGTTTGATGAACAGCATAAGGATTTAATTATTATGAATTCTTGAAAAGTGGTCAAACCATCAAAAATGAGTTCTATTGTGATCAATTTAAACGAGTTGGAGCAACACTTATCCAAAAACAGTGTTCTTTGATCAATCGAAAAGGTGTTTTTCTTAAAAGATAACACTAGACTTGATATTGCAGTGACCCAAGAAAAAATTTTGAATTTGACTGGGAAACCTTCGCACAGTTACGTTAATCTCCAGATATTTCGTCAATTGATAATCATTTTTTTATATCTCTTGATAATTTTATGAGGCAGCAGCTATTTAAAACTAGAGAGTTATCGATACAGTCTAAAGTCTTTTCAATTCCAAATCTGTAGATTTTTACAAAAACGGTAAAAATTTAGTAACACGTTGGCAAATGTTATAAGGTGTGATAGTGATTATTTCGATAATTAATATTGTGTTTTTTAAAAAATCTTGGTATTTAATATCAAAACCCGAACAAACTTTATTGGTTACCTAATATAATTTAAAGTTAATCTAGAATTATGTTATTTTTGATACTTAACTATTTTTATAATTTTTTTATTATATTATTATTAACTATCAATAATTATAATTCTTTTATTTTCATATTATATTATTCTTTGATACTTTGTTGTATAATATAAACAGCGGAAAATGAGAAAAGTAGTTTTTGGTATTTCATCTTTTAGTTGTCTCTTTTACAATAATTACAGTAATACTTATAAATAATTCAAAATATTAAAGTTTATTAAACATATTATTATCCTACATTAAAGATAAGAAACATGATTGATATACAAATTTTTAAAATATTCACAGAATTATTTTAATAAGCTTTTCTATTTTTTTCTTTTTCTAGTCTGCACAATTATACTATTTTTGAGTCGACACTGATGACCTACAGGTGAATAGTGTTGACTCAGTGACTGCAAGCTGGCTTTCGAGTCGATATTGTAGAACTCCTCTCCTCATCAAAGTAGATGGTCGCTCTGATGTAACTTGTTAATTTTATTATTATTCCATAATGGAAATTAATCATGCAATATATATATCTAGTGAACAATAATTTTTTATTTTTTAAGTACACGCTTTTTAAAAAACAATTTCGAACACGCAAAATTTTATTTATACTACTATCTTGAAACATGTTTCGATTTCTTCTTTCAGATCTTCTTTAGTCAATTTTATTCTTCTTCGATGTCTTTCTTCAAATGATATCACTATCATGATTTAAAAATATTATCTGAATTATTATTGGATAAAAGTAAAAAAAATTTTCAATTCTACAAACTTTAAAAATATCATTTTTAAATATTTAAAAAAATTTTGTTTTAAATTATTTTTTAAAAATAATTATTTTTAAAATATTAATTAAGGAAAACATTAATCATCCATTGATTTCTGCTTTCTCCATTTTGTGA
>JBBMKC010270849.1:0-19628 GCA_037834085.1 Bipalium vagum | reverse complement strand
ACCAACTACGTCAAAGGTAGTGTAACAAATAGGTGTTCTAAGATACGAACTAAGTATAATTAAATTAACTAAGATGATACGTCTTTTGTTACAAAAATATATTTTGTAAAACAAATACAAATCTTTCTTATTACAATTATAATATTAATTAATTAAAGTCTTTTTGGTTTTATGATAACCGAAGAAGCCCTGATGTTTAAATGCGTATTCTGTCGCCTAGAGCGAAGCAGAATCGAATTGCCAAGAAAACAAACAAAAGAAATAAGAAGATTTAATAAAAAGAACGTATTGCAGAGTATTTGCTGTGAACACGTTAATGATTATTTAATTAATGTTATTTTTCTCAAAAGAGATCGATGTTTCAAATAGCCGAAGCGTATTTATTACGTTTTATCAGCTTAACTTGTCGGAGCGAAGTTAATTGAGATTTGAATGAGAAAACCAAGAGCTTATATACTCCTGATTTTCACATTCCTGATCTCTTGATTGGTGCAAAATAAAACTTTCCATTAATAGAATAATGAGGTTTTTGCTATTTTAGGAAAGTTCTTATTATTATTCATTATTACTCATTATAATTATTTTTATCAATTTTGTGGGTTAAGTTTTAGTTAACTTCAACCCACAATTTATATTATTATTATTTTATTTATTTATATTATTTAAAAACGAATATATAATTAAATTATTATTATTTTTTATAAAATATAAAATAAAATGACATAAAAAGAGTCAAAATATAAAAGAAAGTAAGCCTAACAAGGCTTTTCCATGCACATGTTTAAAATCAAAATGTAATCGAAATGTTTATTAATTGTCAATAATGAGCTTTGGAGAATCATCCTCCATAAGCTCTTGCTCTGGTTGTAGAGGTTTCGGCTTCTTTGCGGGCTTTAAATTTTAGTTGATTGGTGCTGGGACCTCTTTTTCTATGGATCCCAACATGTTTTACAAATGGTATTTCTCAAAATCAAAAAAATTAATAATTGAAAAGAAAATGTACCACATTTCAAATCCCAAAATGAAAAATCAATTAAAATTTTTAAAAAAATATTAGTGTGAGAATTGCTTACTTCGTTGGGATTCCAAATTTCACATTCGGTATTCATAAAAACGACGGATGCTTGTCAAAACATATGTGAGTTGGAAGATGGAGGAATTCACGATAAATGATTCAAGCTCATCAATAATGGAGATTTAAACCTTGAGAGTCACGCTTAGGTAGACCTTCAATGCCAGTGGATGATGAATTGATTACAGCCTTGAAAGATAATCCTTCTTTAAGTTCACGTGATTTACCCGTAAATGTTGGTGTACATCAAACAACTGTCCTGACATTTAAATCAACTCGATCTTATTCACAAAAACCACCAATCAACAAATAATATATTATTATTATTATTATTATTATTATTATTATTATTATTATTATTATTATTATTATTATTATTAGTAGTAGTAGTAGTAGTAGTAGTAGTAGTAGTAATAGAATTATAATTATTATTTTTTTGGAAATTATTATCATTTTGTCTTTATACTCTTTGAAACCGGAACGGTTCAATTACAAAAGGATTTCTCTTTTTCAGTCATATTTGCGAAAGAATGGAGTAATTGTTATTATATTTTAGAGTCAGAAACCAATTCATTGGGCTTGTTGGTGGAGCAACTTTGAAACAGCGTAATTATTGATCGACCGAAAATGCGACATCCAGAGAGAAGATGAAGATGGAATTAGTCATTATCATTTATTATTATTAGTAATAATTATTATTATTTTCTTGTTTTGTTATTTTTAATAATAATAAGTGCTTCATCAATGGGTTTAAATTTGTCAAACCAACGACGTGTGCCATTTTCATTGACAGAATCCTTGCCAGATGAATAATAATGTTCCGAGCAACTTTCTGAGGTTATTTTTCCTCTCATAGAAAGGACAGGAAAGATAGGTTTATCAGGTTATGCCATCTCCAAAATTTGAATATAAAATCGATATTTATATATTGATTAAGTATTAAATGATCCAATAAATTTTGGGTTTTAAAATGATCAATATATATATATAAAATATTTTAATTTATTTATCTTGAGTTACACGTTTTCAAAAAAATGTGTCATTAAAACGGGCACTTCATCCTGCACAACCTGATAGTCGTCCACATAATATTCCAAAATGGTGTGTGGTGAAGAATTTAAAATACACGATTTATTTTTTTGTCATATTGATCCAAAAGTCACAGTGGAGAAAATAATCAAAATAAATTAGTTGAAGACTTTATTTCATAAATTAATAAATATACACATGGAAGAGTCATTACAAAAACTAGTCAATATTTTATCTCGAAAATCTTCATCATTCTTTTATTAAACAACGTGTTGCGTTAGCCAAAGGGGCACACCTATTTGACCCCTTTAGGTTATTTTTTGAAGACACTAAAGGGTCTAGGAGAAATTATAATATTAATAAATTAATTAGAAGGACTGCAAACGGGTCAAAAAGAGAATAAATATAATTATAATCATAATACAACTAATAATAATTAAAGTATAATTATAATTAATGATAAAGTACAAAGTTAATAATAATAATAATAATAATAATAATAATAAAATATTATTATTATTTTTTAATAAATGATCTGATCTTGGAGGTGATAAAGAAGCTACAGAAAAATCAAGAATGGAATTGGATGTCTATGTGTGGATATCAGTGGACATCTGCAAGCCCCTAGACAGGCCCACTCGCGGGCAAACAGAAAAATTCAAACAAAGTCAAGTCAGTCAGAGACCTTTTAAAATAAATAGGGCCTTTAAAACCATCCATACGGAACAATTGAGAATAGATTCAAAGTTTCTATGCAAAAAACTTACTCCTCTCTTAGAACCATCGACAACTTAGTGAAACAGGTTTGACTATCCTGTATTTAGTGGAGAGTTTGAGGATTTCATGCCTGAGTATAGACAGGTAGCAGAAGCATTGGGATATATGAGGCTCGAATGGTGAAAAGATTGCCAATTCATTTGAGTGGAATGGCGCGGAGTGATTATTATGATATTAATGTTAATAATAAGAGTTGGGCCGAAGTTGTTACAGAATTAACCAAGAAGTTGATTCCAAGGGACATAATCAGAGTAAATAGGCAAATATTCCCTCAGAGGAAACAGTGAAAATAAAAGCCGAGCAAGAGAAGCGGATAAACATAATAGAGAAACAAGCTGAGATATTCGTATGGGTGAAGAGCAACAGAAGGCCTTTGAACAATTAAAGGAACAGCTGTGTCGAGAGCCGGTATTGGGGATGCATACAATACGCCTATTTACATACCTATTTTGAGGGAATATTATTTTTAATTCATCACCAAATCGTTTTATTAATTATAATATTTCTTTTACCTTCCCATTCAGAATTATTTTCCTCGTGTCGAACTTTATGTCAAATGTGTATCACATTCATTAATATCACCAATTTTTAATAATATAAAATCTTATTTAAATTTTGAGTAAAAATAAAAATAATATTTTATAATCCTTCTTTATCCTTTGTTTCAAGTCTGCTCTCACTTCACTTTTACTTTTGAAGACCATGGCCGGCGAGGGTATTCGTGAAGAAAGCGTTCATTGGAAAACAAAGGAGGTTCTCTAGTGAAAATTGAGTATCCCCATGAATCTACATGGTCTGAAGGACAGAACTTTGGATATTGAGGATCTTCAAGGGTTTTGACTCTCTCATTCACTATTATTAAGTAGAGGAAATGTAAAGAAAATTTTGTCGAATAAAAGGGAATGATAAATGAATGAAGGGTCACTAATGCTTTATTTAATTACCACTGCGAATCTCTCAAGGTTGCTACTCTTTTCGGTCGTCCATCGGAGAAGGTGCTCCGGAGACTGGTAAATGTAAATGAATTTTGCCAAGCTTTCCAGTTCCATGTCGTACATGTCATATTCTCGTGCCAAATAGATGTCGTTTAGGATGTTGAGGATTCGGTAAACCTGGGGATTTTCTCGATGGAAGATGTTGAAGGGCTGTTTCTTTATGAAGCTGAACATGAATTTGAAAACCAAACCCGAGATCGTCATGTAGAGGCTTATTAAAGGAAACCTGAATTAAAATTAAGCTTAAGCGATCGTAAATAGAGAGGACAGTTTCAACTAAAAAATCGACCAAGAAATAGAAAACGTACATTTGGTTGGTAATGAACCTGCCTATTGGACTCTGGGACAGACGTTTGTTGAAGATAAAAATTGACCAGAGATCATCTCGTTTCTTCACCTCCAACTCTCGGATGCAGAATTCGCTTTCATCCTTGGTGTCTTCCAGCTGCCACATTTTCTCCGGCGAGGCCTTCCGTGGCACCGCTTTCAGAAGGACACTCTGGAACTTATCTTGAAATATTTCCGTATGTACCAAGGACTGTTTGTAGGCTGTCAGAAACTTTGGAACTAAGCGTCTTAGTGGAAGACCTGTCTCGTTAATCCCAAAAATTACATTGCTAAACGTAGCCCTTTCTTCTTTCGATAAGTAGATTCGGTTTTCATAAATTATCTTCTTCGACTTCGTCAGTCTTGATCTAAGTAAGGAAATAGTCAAAAGGAAATTCTAAGACCAATAGTAGAGTACTCCTCGTACCTTTGACATTCGATTTGAAAGTGAAGACTTATCTTGAATTCAGGATCCTTAAGAAGGGGTTCCAGCTTTTTCGATTCATCTGTCGACGGGTTCCAATATTCGGTCAGAAATCGGTTGATGGTGATCTGCTTGATGTCTGCCTGCTGAAAGTTTTCCAGATAGTTGAGGGATTCCTGTGAAAAAAGCTTGGTAAAGGAAAGGGAAAACCAAAATCAAGTACCAAGTCGTTGGGGAAACACGAAGGCAATCTTTCTACGAAGTTCTTCGGAACATTCAACAGACTGTCCCCCTTACTCGAGTAGGTAAATATGGGCTGAAAGAAGAAAAGGTGAATAATGATTTAGAAGGGTTTAGAAGGGTTTCCCTTTCTCAGAGATAAATGAATGCCCAAATGCCATTTAAAAATAAATCGCGCTTACCTTGAAATCCCCTATGGAAAGGGTCAGGTCACAATTGTCCACGGGCGTGGGACGTTTTGCTGCGTCTATGGCCGTCGTAGCAATTGGAGGGCCCCAGAAAACAACCACAGTTAAGATGAAGATGAGCACTCCGAATCCAATTTTGAATTTTGCTGCTAAACGGACTCCGATGGGATTGGGGTTCTTTGGATCGATATTTCTCGAAAAAGAGGTAAGGTAAATGTCTGTGAACGCACTCTCAACGTAGATCCAGTCTGTTAGACCAAGTGCAGTCTTCGAGAAGATCCAATCGATCAACGTGCGTCTGCAATGGCGAATGTTCATGGATCTGAAAATCGGAAGAGGTCAGCACAGCAAACAGAATGAACGAACTACGAACATTACGAGGAGGAAATAGTGGAACCAGTTGTAATAGCAAGTGAACGAGCTACCCTTCCTCATCATCGGGTAGCCATACCTGATTTGAAGGACCGACAGGATAAAATAGAGGTACTTGAAAAAGTAAAACAAGGTTGGCCCTATCATGTTTCGAAGGTTCCTGTAGAACAAATTAATTTTATGTAAATAGAGATTAACAAGCTTTCCAAAGTTCAAGAAAACTTCGGGAAACCTTCCATTTTAAGGAAGATATAAATCAGCACGTACGTACTTGTTTGTGATCTGTTGAAAGCTGACGGTCAGCCAGAATTGGATGACAAAAACGTGGACGATCTGGAAGAAGAACTTTATCCTCACGCTTTTCCTCAGCATGATGATGTAGTCGATAACGATCGCAATGAACTGGGCAATCATCATACACATCATGGGACGGGGTACCTGCAAAATTAGAGGGTCAGGGTTTCTTTGTACGAGATATCCTTACCTTTTTGAGCAAGACGATTAGGATGTTGCTGCCAGTATAGACCTGAGGGTCAGGGAATCGAATAATTAATTAAATTGAAATCGCCAAAAGATTACCGGAACAAACGACCTGTAGTCGACCATAAAGATGAGCAACGAAATAATCTCGCAGACGACCGCGCAGGTGTAGACGTCAATGGGCAGTGGGTACTTTGGCACTCCCGTCCTGTACCAGAACTTTTTCGCTCTTAAGACAATTGCTCGGAAAACCCGACCTCTCGTAGTTGACCTAAAGGGCCCACGGTCATTAACGTCCACCGCGTCAGCCGCCCTCTGACCAAATTGATGGTAGTCTCCCCACTGACAGGTGTATTTCAGGTATTCACAATTGAGCAGGATCAGCAGCAGCTGAATGCTGTCCAGAACGGCGTAACCGTATGACCTCTTGAACCCCAGGATTTTCAATATCTTGAATTGTTCGTTCAACTGGATCTCTGGCCAGTGACATATGAAGTTGATGAAGATCATAACCTGAGCGAGAGCCATCAAATGTAGTGGAGAAAAGTCAGAACCAAAATTACCATTGTGTAATATTTCAATATAATCCAAAGCTTCTTCGAAGGTCTTGGGACGGAGAGCATCGCCCACAAGAAAATAATGAAGGGAAAAAATAGCATCAGAGCACTGGAGGCCAAGGCGCAGTTGAAGATGACCCAAAAGTAGCAAGCGTAATCCAGGTTGGCAAGCAAGAGGTTGAGAATGGATTTTAATGCACTACAAGGTCTCCTAGGAGTTGGACCACAGTTTTTCATGGTGTTGGAAAAGGTTCCCGTGAAATGGGTTGAAAGATGTCTTTGACTATGGTCGTACGAGTATAGCCTGAAAAGAGAAAAGTCGTCATAAACCGAAACTTTAACCGACGACCCACTTTGTATTCAACCGGTCGAAATCCATTAGAATGAGGTTCTTCGCTTCACTCTTCACGGATTCCAGGTCGTGAAGTACTTTTCTGTGCGTCTTCGTAAATCTGTCGATCTTAGTGCTCAGATAAATCAAGCCGGTCCTGACCAATTCCATGGTCCTCGCCTTCATACTTGGACCTAAAAACCAACCAGAAAGAATTAATCAACACAAAAAATCATTTATAAGTTTTATTTTTATATTAATAAAATAAGGGTAAGGCTTTGTACCTGGCATTGGCAGAGCTCTGTCACAGGATTCTTTCAGATTCAGCTCCTGAACCTCGGCTTCCTTAAAACCAGAATTCTTCTTCATTGGAAACAGACCCTTCGACTTGAGCAGCGGTGGTGCCGGACTTACTTGACTGGATCGATCCTCCCAATTGTTCTACGATAGGTCGGTCAAAACTGTTACTCAACAACCGAAGGCTTAATTACTTGACTGGCCAGGATGTCCATCAGATTCTCCTCGTCATCCTTCGGGTCCAACATGTGACCATACACATACGCAGACCTCTTGACTAGAAGATTTTCCCATGAAACAAAATTGAGAACTATCGTAGAAAACCCTTACATATTTCCAAGTTGTCCACCGAATAGTGGCACGCCTTTTTGGCGTTCTTGATCTTCTGCATCTTTTTGTTCAGTTTGTCTTTGATTTCTTTCTCCTGTCTCTCTAAATTCTGGATCCTTTCCATCATTTGAGAGTGAAAGATTTGGCTGCCCCTGTAAAATTCGACGTTGATAATTGTTTAAAAAGGTTTATAGTTCTGTTTCCTACTTTGTTTCCAGCGATTTTTGAATGATCAAGTGTAGAACGACGTAGCAGAAGGACTTGCCCTTGAAGATCTTGATCTGCAGAGTGATCAGGCACAGGCAAATGACATCGAATATTGGATCACTGCAGATCTGTCCACAAGAGAGGGGTTCTGAAAAAAGAGGTTCAAATGACAATAATTCAGACCAGCAGGTGGAGGAAGACCAAAATGTCAGCTTACCTTGGCTAGTGTAACCTTTGAAGACTGTGGGGAATATCTTCACCAAAATAGAGGCAAGGGTCACGAGCCACATAAAATTCCACCTGCAATACAGAACGGTAAAAGGTCTCAAGTCAAATTCAATGTTGGTACTGACGTCTTAAGCAGCTTTTGGTGTTTGATGACGATTTTTGAATAATTGACGAAGAACGTGAAGGCAAAGACCAGGTAAAGAACACCAATGAGATTGAAGTTGACCAGTCCGGTGATGAAGATGAACGACAGGGATACCCAGTGAAACCAGGCGAATATGAAGTACCTAAGGTATTCACCGAAGGTTCTAAAAATGTTTTGACCGGCTTAGTAATGAGATGCGAACACAAAAGGCTTACGATCTGTACGTTATAAAGTCTTGGCCCATCTTTTCTTGGTCGGTCTCCGCCCAATCTGTCATTTTTCGATTGGCCTTGTACTTTTCCACTTGGTAATGGTAGGACACGGCTGCTATATGTAGGATGTCGGCTGAAGGGTGCTGTCAGATGCAAAGCACGATGAAAGCAACTTACCTATGAAGAGCAACGAATTGGTTGTCAGAATCGCGCTTGGAGTCATTGTGGTTCCCGCTTTGAGATAGAAGACTGGAAAGTTTATAAGGTGATGACGTCAACAAGAATAGCATAAGCTTACCATTTCCAAAGATGTGCAAGAAGTACTGGACAGAAAATCCCAACATCAGGACAGCCAGGTAAATCGTGGAGAACAGTTTTTTGTTATGTTTCCTGAAGATGGCGTACAGAGCCATGATGAATATGTGAACGAAAGTGAAGACGTTGACGTGGATAACGGTCGTTAGGCAGGTTGTACAGATTGCGCTTATCTGAGGAAAAGAAAGTAAAGGTAACATTATTCCAATTGTCTCACTTCAAAGCTCCAGTTGGAAAGACGACCAAAAAGGTAATATTTCATATTCGCCCACTTTCTTCCTGCTTGGTCTGGGACGTCTAAGGGCTCAGATACATTTTCCTGGAAGGATTCCTCGTCGCTGAGAGAATCATGAGCAGTTTTCAAACCCTGAACAAAAGACCAATTATAATGAGGTTTCAAGAGCTTCAAAACGAAAACCTCGTGACAAATTTCTTGTTTCTGCTTTCTGATCAAATTGATCAAGTAGTTGCAGTACAGGATGTAGAGAACTATGTACGACACGACAGGGTACGCGAAGTGAGTCCAGTACGTGAGGGACTTGCAACTGCTGATCTGTCCCATCGGGAAGGACAGACCTATGATCTGTAACCACCAAAGTATACCTTCGTCGGCTCCTTCACAGATGACATCCTTCGTAATGAAAATGAGAGCTATGTGAATTGCGAGCAAGGCGGACAACAAGAAAACCAGTGTGACTTTATGTTCAGGCACCAAACTCTTTCGAGACCTCCAAACGAAGGCTCGATAGAAGAATATCAAGAGGTAGAATGCGCTGAAAATCGATGGATTGGAAACGGCCCCCAGTCCGGTGAGAATAATGGCGAAAAAGTCACACAGTCCTCTTTTCATCAGCATGTTTCCCATATGGGTTTGCCACTTGAAAGGTCTGAATAACGTTGACAAAATGGATTCCGATGACGATAACGATAAGGATTGAAGCCTAGGTCTATAAATTCGTGACTTGGCATTGAAAAATTGTGAGACCTGCAGATACAATCCAAACACATTTGACAGACAAACTAAGCCCGGGTATATAAAGTACAATCTAGAACCATTAGTAATGTTGTGATCAAAGTATCCAAGATGGTCTTACGTCGTCTGCACTGGTGATGATAAATCTGCTAATAACGAAGGTGAGGTTAACGAATAAAATGTCTAAATACCTGTGGGGTTCTTATTTATGTTGTCATGAATGAAGAAGTAAATGTGTGCACAGAACAGCCCAACGGACACCAGCAGTAACAAAATCAGGTATAGAAACATGCGGACTAAATGAAAATAATATTGATCACTAGAGATAGTTACTATTACCCTTAAGCTTTCTTTTCCACAAGTAATTGCACAAGGGAATGTTGTAAACGAGCAGCAGGTACACCAAAACGAGTCTCGACTGGCAGAACAGGAGAACTACAGAGGAAGAATAAAAGTACACATTGTAAAAAAAATATTTAAGTCGAACTCGGTATATGGAAACTTAAGTAACATAATTGGTAGAACATGATTCTAAAATGAAAGGGGTCTTTGATTGACCATTCCTTTTATATCATTTACTCAATTTTAATTACGGAAGTTTTTTATTTTCTCTTTGTTACAATTGCTTGAAAATTTTCAATGTAATTATTTATTATAATTCAGCTAATCCTTTCTAAGAATTAACTTTTATTGAGGAAATGGGCAAAATGATAACAATTATTGAAATTGTTTATGATAAAGTACGGTTACAGTATATTCCCATTCGATAATTGAAATATCAATAAATCATCGGAAAGAGAATAAATTTTTATTATGAAACTGAAATTTTTTTCTAATTAATTTTTTGAATAAAAAGTAATTAAAAAACCAAATAAATAAAAACGTGAAAAAAATCAAATTTGACGTGGTAACCATAGTTACCTAAAAAAATAATAAAACTAAACAATACATTAGTGAAGATTTTTTAAAAAATTATACTTTTTAAATAAAATTTAAAGATTTTTAAACGTAAAAAACAAATCTCAACCCCAATTCTAACAATAATTTAAGAATTTTAACCCTAACAATATTTTTCAGAATTTTCAGCCCTAACCCTAACAATAATTAAAAGAATAATATAATAAATATTCTTATTAAATTTTACCTCTAATCTGATTGGTTATTGATTCAAGTCCAAAAACTCTAAAAATAATCTTTGGTAGAGAACATCAGTATTATTAATGTTTCAATCAGGAAGTATCCATTTTAGTACATATGTTCAGTGAACCAATTCAATACATAATCGATAAAGGGCCATTTAAAAATTTAAAACTCAAACTGAGATCACTTGTTTTCATTCATCGACCGAAACTGAAAAGCTAATCGATTTAGTTAAGAAATACACAGATGAAACTGAGAATATGGTTGCTCTGGAAATCGGAGTGGGCAGTGGACTTTATTGAACGAAACAAATCTCTTTATGTTTGGTATTGATCAATCCAAAGAAGCTTTGGACTTGACTCTAGGATATTAACACTTCAAAAATAGAAAAAATAGAAAAAAACAATCCGACTTTTGTCTAATTGGTTTAACGAAAAGTTCTCAGCAAAACATTGAAAAGAATCAAAGTAATAACCATTGTAATATCCAACCCAATGAATTCCTTTTTGAGTTGATTTTGATAATTAATAATTAAAGGCACTGCTATGTTGCTTAATCCTCCGGATTGACTTTCTGATTAAAAGTATTTTCTTTGAGTTTATCTTTCATTAAAACTTTTAAAGGCATATCTTTGATATTAGAGACTCTGTCTTGCATCTCTAAATCTTCAGCTATATCTTTTAAATCAAAATTTGAAGTTGTATTAATTATATATTTACATAAAAAGTCAATATAATTTAAAATCAGTTTTAGAAATAAAATTTAGTGTTTTCATAATGGTAGAAGTATAAACCATTTCCTTTTTTCATTATTTTAATTTTATTTTTACAAAGTTTTTGTAATAATTCTTATTTTAGAATTATCTAATTTATCACATTCTAAACTATTTAAATTTGAATCTCTTAATTCTTTTCCAAAAGAAGGGTCATAATAAATTCCAGCTCCAGTTGTACTTCTGTTTTAGATTTAAGTTTATGAATATTCATTTCAATTTTCTTTTTTCTAAATCTGTTTTTTGTGAACTTTTTGGTTTTTTAAAAAAAAATTTTTGCAATTTTTAAAAGATGTAGCAGCTCTTTCAGCAACTCTACCAGCTGCACCTAAACCTGCAAAGATTGCTCCAAGAATTGGAATTGATAGAAGTGCACAACCTCCTTTTTGTTCCTAAGTTTCTTCAACTTTATTTCTAAGTTCTTTAATTATTTTTTTAGATAGATAATATTTTTCTCTATTAAAAGTAATTTATTTTGTTGTACCAAGTTCAATAATGTTTTGTAATATTTGTTCAATTAGTTCAACCATTTTTATAGAAAAAATTTAAGATTTTTTAAATTTGTATTATCAAATAACTTAATTTCATAATGAAGAACGTACCATACAAGAAAGATGGTGACACCGTTGGATAGATTGTAGTTGATTTACTGTAACAATGTTTATACAGATTTGTTATATATATCTTCGTTTAAGAGATATTAAGGTTTGAATAATTATAAAACAGAATATTTTTAACTTTTTCGAACCAAATATTATTTTTCTGATATATCTTTGTATGTAGTTTAATATTTCTTCAAAAAATTTTAACAAGTACTTTAGTTTGTTTTAAATTAAGCTACATGTACAATTTGAATAATCATCGTGTATTCGAAACTAAAATAATTTTGTAATTTATTTTACTTCTATCTGATAGAACATTTTAAAACGTACACAGATATTAAATATTTCCTTCAATGCGATGGAGAATACTGTGTAGATAATTTGCATAAAATAAAATATTACTAATATATATTACTAAAAATCAATGATAGGATCAGAAATATTGATCGAATCAGGATGAAAATGGTATCAGCAGATAAAGAGTTTAATTCTGAATATTTTTAAAGAAATAAAATTTTAAAATTATGATTGGGTGGTAATGATTTTTCTAGGTGAAGATTTCTGTGTGTAAATGTGTTTTGAATATGTTCTCAGACTTAATTACCTTAGAGTTTAAAATGTTTGATGAACTTATTAATTATTATTGTTTAATATTTTTATTTAAAGTTGTGAAATTGTTTTCATTTAGACAACAGTTGAAACAGTTTGAGAAAAATATAGGGCATCAACAGAAAATCTTGTTTATGCTCTATATCAGTGGTATTCAACCTTTTTTAGCCTAACACCCACTTTTGCTACATTCCAATCTATAAAAAAATCTATCGCTCATCCAAACTTTTAAAAACTTATTAAAATCCAAATAATGTTTATTTGCAAAAGAGAATGCATTATCTACAACTAGTATAGTAGTTGAAAGACTCCTGTGCTTGATGTTTCGATGACAAAGACTTCTTCCTAACGCCCACCCAATATCTCAAAATGCCCACTAGTGGGCGATATCGTCCAGGTTGAAGACCACTGCTCTATACTTTTATCTATTGAACACACCCTTTGGAAATAGTGTCCAAAAGTAATTGGGTATCATAATGTTATATTTTTATTTAAAAAACTTAAATCTATTTATTAACTAAAAGGGTCAATAAAGATCTTTTAGTAATAAATTCTTAATTAATTAGTGTCTTCAATGTTCCCTTGAGAGTTTTTTGGTTGGTTACCTCTTATTTTCAAATTTCTGAATTCTTCATTTACTTCAAAAATGTCCCTTTCCTCAAATAATTCTTCTCTTTTTTATATTTTGGGCTATTCTTTTTCAATAACATTCACATGATTGGTTTTCATTTTCAAAAATTGTTTCTAACGCTTTTCTTCCTTAAATTTTCTTCAATAATAGTGTCTAAAGTTTAATATTATGTAATTAAAAAAATAATTAAATCTACTATTTGAAAAGATCAATTGTTAAGATGGAGGGTTAAACTCATTAATAAATAATTAAAAATATATTTTGAACTTGAATCTTATCAACTTAACATGAAAGTTAAGAATAAAAAAATAATTTTCTTTCTAAAAAGATGTTTTTTGTAATTTATTTTCATCAATCTACCTGATATACTCCAATTTTTATCTAAAATTCCATATACAATTGCATTTGTAAAATAAATTTCATTAATAATAATAATTTCGTTAATCCATTTTGCTGTACATCATTTTTCGAATTTATTTTTCTATTTAAAAATTCTTACTTTATCTTTAATATGATATTTTGGTTTTAGTTTCATTTTCATTATTTTTAATTTTTAATTTTTCAGGGTTTTTGGATGCTTAATTAGGAGAAATACCAATTGAACTATGAATTGTATTATTATAAATATTTAATAAATTTGGTAATAATGCTAACCATTTTCTGTTACCTTTTTCCGTAAATTTTTTAAACATCATATTCTTCAAAGTTTTATTAAATCTTTCTATTATAACAGCTTTTCTTTCATTCTCTGTTGAATAAATTTCTATTTCATTATCATCACAAAAATCTTAAAATATTTTTTTGTAAAATTCTGTACCTTTATCAACTCAAAGTTTTTCTGGTTTTTTTGGTAATCTCCAAATATTGTATCAAATATATCTGTTATAGATTGTCCTGTTTTACTTTTTAAAGGTACAGCAAAATCTTATCTTATGTATAAATCAATTACTGTTAGAATGATTTTATATTCTCTTTCTCTTGATACAAATTTTAAGTCTGCACTCCAAATACCATTTTTATTAAAAACTTTAACTTTAAGGTACTGCTTAAGTTTTCTAAACTCTTTATGAAGCTCATTTGCTAATTGTTTTTATTCTCTGGTTTCAATTCTTCTTTGCTTTCAAATTGGTTTGTTAGCAATTGTTTTAGAAGTTCTTAGTAAACCCTAACCAAATAAAACTTTAACCTTAATAATCAATTTTACTAAAGCTCTTTCTAGTTTCTCTCTTGGAGTTGGATTTTGAATATTGTTCATTTCATGTATTATTTCAGCATCGGCAATTTGTGTATTTTGTAAATCTTTTAATTTATTGAACATCATGTTTCATTGCAGTTTGATCAACTCTATATATTAGAATTAAACTAGGTTTTGGAATTGGATATATATTTGGATTTTTTACTATTTCATTATTGTTTTATAAACATTTATCAATATTTGTTCCTAGTTCGGTAAATTGCTGCATTTGTTTTATTAAAAGGTTTTAAAGATTTAAAATGTAATTCTCCTGGATATTTCCCTGTTGTAAATTTATTTAAAAATTATTTTTTTAATTGATGATTGAATATCATTACCTGCTTTTATAAATATTTTGGACATTTTTATTTTATTTTTTCATAATTTTTTTTTGTACTTTTTTAAAATGTATGTTTGTATTTAAGTGTTTACTCTTATATTTTGAAATACTTTTATTATAAACCTCACAAAAATATGATTTAGACATTTTTTTTAATATATTTTATAAAATAAAAATTGTTATTGTCAATGAAAAACTATGTGGTTAAATCAAAAATTATAAAAATACTATATTAGTGTAGAAATGAATGAAATAAATTGAGATCCAAGCTTTAAGAAATAAATAAAAAACACCATTTTCATCCTATTAATTTCGGACAAAAATGATGCTTTTAAATTTATATTTTAAGGATTCCGTGTTAGTCTATTTTATGCATTTATACACTACTAATAAAATATTTACTTAAATAGTTTTATGCATTTCTAACAACATCAAATCATCGTGCAAATTGAGAACCATCTGGCATACAAGAATGATGTATGTTATTTCGTTAATAGTCCCATTTTATGGAGGTGTCCACCGAAAGGTTTTATGACACAGTATATCAGAACAAAAATCTTTTCTGAGTCACTGATTTAATGTCACATCATTCATCCCCGGGTCATTTTTAATCAAACCTCTACAAATCGATCAAAGGAGCATGATCCAGGTTGTTATCTCATTATCCCAGTGTCTATGAATAGAAAAATCTTTTGATAAAATAAAGACAAATGATAGCACAATAATGTTATATATTTCTCTGACTGTAAACCAGTGTATTATGAAAAAGGATATGACCTGGAGATGTTAGACCAGAGGGATCATGTTGTCCACAACATCAACATAAAAGACATTCAAGAGTCATTAGGTCAATACAACGAAATTATTGGGGTTGTATCTCTTAATAATATAAGTCAAATATCAGTAATGGTTAAATATATGGTATATGAATTGGATGTGTCAGAGAAAAATCAATTTAAAATACAATGAAAAATAAATTTTTTAATTGTATAACTTACTATAATTTAACTTAAAAAGTTTTTCTTATAAAATGTATTAACGTTGAAAAAATGTATGTGACAGAACTTGAAGTTCGCTTTCTTAACATGTTTATTAAAATTTTAACTTTTTTTAAAACTAAACTTTACAGTCCATAAATATTAAAATCATTGAATTAACTTTATTTTGAAAAATTATTTTCAAATTAATTAATCATGAATAATAGATTCTATACGTGTTTTAGAAATAATTGAAAAGGGTTTGTTTTTTTACATAAATATAAAAAAATTTGTTAGTTTAAACATGTTACAGAGAACAAAAGAATGAAGTAATCAGTTTGTATAATTAACTTTTGGTTTCTTATAAATAAGTAGAGGAATGTTAATTTTTCAATGAAGAAAACTATTTGAGCTAATTTTAAAATGGAAAAAAGAAATTTTTTACAAAAAAAATGGATATTGAATTACCGATCTTGACAATTTTAATAAACAAAGAATTATAAAAAGGACAGCGTTGTTTAAATTTTCTCTAGGTCACCAAAAATGACGTTGAATTTAATTTTTAATTAACATTGCAAATTTCATTTCCAGCCAAACCATGACTCGGAATCAATTTTTGCCATACTTTTTCTTCATCCTATGTGTTACGGTGCCGGTTTTCAGGCTGTGCACGGACTGCGGTGGAACCCACTATCTTCAGCAGCAAATCTCGTTAGATGATCAGTAAATGTTTTGGACTAAATAAATGTTTTGGACTTGTTACATACGTTCAGTTCAGTTCTGGTCGTGAGCACAGTGGACGGACGGCTGCAGGGAGTGAATGTTGAAACTGGAGAAGTTATCTGGTCGATAAAGAACCCCCCTTTGGTGTCACAGAGCTTGAGTAAATTAGAGGTGGGTCGACGAAAGAGAGAGAGAGAGAGAAAAAAGAATTTTCTAATTTTTACTTTTGGTTTCAGTTCGTCAAAGACAACAAGAAGTTCCGCCTTATCCCGTCGCTGGAAGGACAGCTGTACATGCTCGAGATCGATGGTCACGACAACGGACTCCGAGCGCTGCCCATCACGGCTGACGCCCTGTTCACGTCCACGTTCCAGCTCTCCTCGGACGCTCTTCTTGTCGGTGGCAAGGACCAGCGCGTCTTCGGTTTCAATCCTTATACGGGCGAGGTTTGTCTTTCTCTCACTGTGTTTGTGTGTCCTTTTACCTTTCTCTTGTCGTTGGTGTCGTGATTGAATCGACAACCCCTTTGGCCAATATCGATTGCAAGATTGATTTCCTGTCTTCATTGATCATAGGTGGCGCTTGTTTTGTCTTAACCTCCAAAGACATTATCGATTTTTACGTGCTACTAAAAATAGTATCAACATCACACTGGGTCTTATTACCTATGATTGTTATCAATTATTATTATTTTTATTATTATAAATTTTTATAATTATTTTTATCAATCAATTAATTATTTTTGTCACTGGGACTGTTGTGCTGGTCTCTTTATTGGACCACGCTCTGCCCCCTGGTGTTTGTGTCCGTATGGCTGGGTCATGACAACGAAATTTCTGTGGCAGGTCAAGTATCAGTGCGGAAAGGACGGTTGCCAGCAGGAAAGCTCATTTACAGGCAACAGTCACGGTCGATGTGAACTTTTGGTTTGTCGTCGGATGAGCCATGTTGTGCGTGCCGTTGATCTGGATACGGGGCTAGAGCAGTGGAACTTCTCTGTTGGTCAGGACGAAGTCATTTCTTTAGACAACGATGGAGGACTAGGGGGAGTAGGAAAAGGCCATGGAGAATCACAGGGCCAGCAGCAACAACACCAGTCCAACTACTATCACCATGAGCAGCATCAGTCACCGTATCCGAGGACCAATAGTAATAGTAACAAGGGCAATGATAATGACAGTGACAATGACAACAGCAACGGAAATCGAAATGGAATGGTCACCAATAGAGGTTGTGTGGTCGTCAAGGATGACGGTTATGGGTATCAAGGGTACAATGATGGCAGCAGCAACGATAATGGAGGCAGATCAAGAGGTGGAGGTGGTTTTAGAGGCGCCGGAGAAGGAGGAGCGTCGTCTTCATCGCTTTCGATTCGTTGGCAATTTCAAGTGGAGGCCGGGGAGGTAGAGGCTATTATGAAACCCCCTTTCAATCGGGTGCTATGGAAGCAGCGATTTGCGTCTAGTCTTAGTCGCGTTTGGCTCGTGGAAGGCGGAACCGTTAGGCAATTGGGACTTTTTCTCGGTGAGACTTGTTCTAATTCTTTTTCTCCTCTTCTTCTCTTCTCTCACCAGTGACTTTTCCCCTCGCACTCTTTCTTTCGTCTCTTCATAATTCTCATTCCGGTTCATCTCTCTCTCAATCTTTTTCTGTTTTGCCTAGGGGATGCCAAAGGACGAAGAGTGCGAGACGGCATCTCTTACGAGATGGGATGTCCGGTGCGGCGGTCGCTTTACCTGGGTGCATTTCAAGGCCAAATGTATGTCCAACTGGAAGACGGCAGTGCCTACGGAGCACCAAGACCACGTTATGTTCCCTTGACAACGACAAACGACGGAAGAGAGGGAGACGGAGCGGCTGCATCACCGTCGTCCAATCGAATTGTTATCGATTCCCAGTTCAGCGGTAAGAGACAGAGAGTGTCCAGAGTGACTCGTCACGAACTGACAGCTCATCAGCGCGGCTTCTTCCGTGCTCCAACAAAGGTTTTTATTATCATCTGTTATTATTGATTATCATTCCAACAGGAAATGGTGCCGATCAGCGACTCGTGGTTTGTGGGAAAAGACAACGGAGACAGCGGTGGGTTTGGTCTGGGAGACCGGAGAGACGCAGAGGGAGAAGAGTATTTTCCCCCACCCTCGAGTGAGCCCCTCGTCGTCCGGTACGGCTCGTTCCTGTTCCAGAAGATCGTACTCGGCTGTCTGGTCATGGTCGTCAGTCATTTGATCGTCTCCAACCTTTACCTGCCCTATTACCTCAAAGACTCCACAACGACGACTACGACATCCACCTCATCTCTTTCCGACGCTTGCTCCTCTCCACAGCAGCCATCTCTCTTTCACACGCCGGCGGCATCATCGTTGTCTCCCGATCATCCTTCACTTTCCGTGACCAACGGTGAAACAGAAAAGAGAGCTCTATTTGTCAAAGAGCCAAGTGCCAATGAAAGTAACAATAATGATATCGATCGTCGACCGGATTGTCATTACGAGTCTCGGTACGCGACGGACTTTGAGCATGTGCGGTGCCTGGGCCGAGGGGCGTTCGGGGTTGTGTTTGAGGCTCGGCACCGGGTGGACCAGTACCGGTACGCGGTGAAGCGAGTGCGGGTCCGCTATAGCGAGGAGAACCGAGCGCGGCTGCTGAAGGAAGTGCAGTCGTTCGCGCACCTGGAGCACCCCGGAATTGTCAGATACTACCAGGCCTGGTTCGAACATCCGCCGCCGGGGTGGCAGGAAGACCGGGACCACCAGATCGGATTGTGTCTCCTTGGAAACGAATACGGCTATGACGACTTCGACGACGACGAGAGCAATAACGACCAAAGTGATTGTACGGAAAAATCGGCTGATTGTTCCGTGTCGATTTCTGAAGAGAATTCCGCCGCTGCCATTGTCAAGGAAGACGATGACGAAGACGAAAATGACATAATATTCTCGAGAGGAGCGGCAGACGAGCAGGACAGTTTTGTCATTTTCGATCGATCCCTGGTTCTCTCTACTAATGAAGGGGTAGAAAAACAGGAGGACGAGTTCAGTCGTCAGGGAATATCGAGAGGGGCGGGGTGGAGATCACCTCGGTCGTCGGCCGGGGCGCCA
>JBBMKC010270742.1:0-19645 GCA_037834085.1 Bipalium vagum | reverse complement strand
ATACATGGATTATATGAATCATTACCTGATAGAATGACTGCTATTGTCAAAGCCAGAGGTGGGGCAACAAGATTTTAGTATTTTGAGTGATTTCGGATATGTAATAAAGTTGTCTGATTAATAATATATGTATATGTGTATTAAATCTTTTGAAAATGAAATTTCTTAATAAAATAAACGGGGGTGAACAGACTTAATCAAAGGAGTGTAGATTAAATATAGTTATCTGCCTTTCCTTTTAACATGTAATTATTAGTGCGTCGCGAATTATAGTATAATATAAAGGGTCATTATTTACAATACTTTGTGATTCATATTGATTTCGAATAATAAATAAAAATATTTTATTTGTTTTATTAAAAGATTGGTGGAGTAGGAAGAAGATTATTTTAGAAGCCGAATCACATTTTTGATTTGATTAATATAACTATGAGCGTAAACGTGGCATTGGAATGAACAAACTTTATTATTTGGCATTTAAATAAAAGTGAAGTCTTGATTTTTACGAACTTCTCAACTTTTGTTGTTAACGTGATGCTCTTTCTCTTGATAAAAATAATAAATATGTAAATAATAATAAATTAAAAATGTTTTATTTCAAGAGAAAAGACAAAGGTAAATATTTATGTTAACCCACGATAATTAGAAAGAAATATGTAACGAAGTGAGTCCAAATAAAATGTATAAATAAATAAATAAATATTACTGTAAAAATATATTAGTAAGTATAAAATATAAAAATATAAAATATAATTTTTATGAAAATATTATTTTATATAAAAAAATTATTAACTTTACTGTAATATATATATATATATATTCAACAATTTGATATATTCAACAATAATAAATACAGCTCAGCTCACTCGCTGGAATAGAGATCCGTTTGCTCAACTCAAACAAGAAGATTTTTTCCAATTCTCGATTGGTACCATTTGTTTGTTTTAGTGATTAATTAAAAATATTGATTTCCATAATTCAAAGTTATTTAATTTAATCAAAATGAGATTCAGCGATATAAAACCGTTGTCTTTGAATAAAAGTAATATATGTAAAAATTCAATTTGTTACGATGTTTGAACAATTAAGATAAAGTACACTTCATCATGATAGAACGTTAGCCAAAAAATAGATATTTACGTAGAAAGAAATTTCAGCGGAATTCTCTTCAGTCTTCATATTCAGATATAAAGACTTTCTTTCGAATGATGGACAAAATTATGTATAGTGAACATTAAATACCATATATTTAGCGTTTATAATACTGAACTGTTAATAAAATGGTAGTATAATTAAATAAAATAAGTAATTAATAATAAAAAATAATAATAAGATATAAAATAAATATATGAAATGCATTCTTAATTCATTGCTTTATTAAGTCAAATATACATCAAATCTAACGGTCCATATTTATTGATCAGACTAATTAATGTTAAAATTCAATTAAATAAAGAAAAGTTGTTTAAGGGGGAAAACTGGCATTTATTGTTGGTTTTAGAAAAACAAAAGAAAATTGCATTATTTAATGTACCAACATAAACGATTATGAATAGAATCTCGTTTCAAATATAAGATATTATAAAACCTTATACCCTAGTGGTTATACTTCAGTAATACATAACAGTTATTAGTAATTAAAAGAGAAACCAAAATAAAGTTAGTTTAATGGAGGTTTTTATATACTTACTATTTGTCAGTAGATTTAATTCTCACTTTTATTCCGAATTTAAATTTTAAAAATTTGAGAATCTTTTTAATTATTTATTTCACTTTTATCACATTTTTGTTTCTTTTCAAATATTAAATGATTAATAATATTTAAATCAATTTTACAGTTTATTTTATTTTCTGGCTTACAAAAAGTTCATTTTTATTGAATTATTAAAAGGAAAAGAAAAATTTTTATGGAATTACTATTTTATATTTTTTATTGATATATTATGATAATTCATATTATTATTATATAGGGTTATTCAACTTAGTAATTTTCATTATTCAATTTAATAAGTTTCATTAAATAACTGCTTAAATTTGTATATCCATTTTTACATTTAAAGTTTAAAATATTTATGTATTTTTAGATAATGGAAAGTACCCAAATAAATAAATAAATGATATTGTTATAGCGATGAGTGAATCGGAGCAATATTACACTAAAAATTGCCGAGCTGATGAAGATAATTAAAAATAACGTCAGAAATATTTTTTAAAAAGTACAACGATGGCACTAAATTTAAGACTTCTTTTGAGTTGCGAGTACAAACTTACATAGAACGAAATAAAAGTTTCAATACTACAGAGCAGCACCTTTTACAATTGCAGTGAAAGATAATACATTAATACAAAAAGAAATGTCTGATAAGATATTTGAACATTGTAAAGTTAGATTGTCGCAACCATCAGTGTCCCGAAAACTTAAGAAATAAGAATTTACAAGAAAACGATTGACCAAAATTCATTTAGATAGAAAATCTGAAGCTGTTATAAGCAAAAGATCCATCTATTATGTATTCTAATAATTTAATTTTATATGGTAATATAATATTAATATTTAATATAATAAAAATGAAGGTTTTAATTTTTAATGTAAATAAACAATCAATTGTAAATATTGATATAGCGGTGTATATTAAGTAAAAAATCTCAAATTATCAAAACTACTAAAAAAACGCACTGACTTTTTGAACAACCCAATATTTAATAATAAGTTAATTAAGTTTACTAATATAAATATATGCAGGCAAACCTGGTCAATATGAACCTTGTTGAATACGGGCACACTTCAATATAAACATATAACTTCAAAATTATTTAAAACTCTATGAATTATGCGAAAAAATGATTTTCAATAAGAACCATGTTCATTTTGAACAATGAATATTATTTAGTTTAAAATAAGTTAATTTTCTGTTTTTCATTTATTAATAAACCCGGTCATTATCAACAATTTTGCTTAGATAATAAATATTATCCGCATATTAGGAATATACAAAGGATGAGTCAAAAACGAAAAAGAAGAGATTTCTTGCATCAAAGTATAATCTTTCATTAAGAAGCATAAACAATCTTCAAAAATCTGGAGATTCGCTTTCGGTGTCAGATTTTAATACCCGACACGATGATATTCAAGGCGAAAATAAATCGACAAATGAAAATTACAGACCTCGTTATTTGTCAAAGAAATGAAAATTGATTAAAAGAATAAATTTTATAAATGAAATGTCTTTATTTTGATATTTTATTAATTTAATATGAATTTTAGAATTATAAGAGTTACGTAATGTTTGTTCATATAAATTTCTCATTATGAAGACGCAGAAAAAGGTTGGTGTTCATATTGACCATGTTTGGCTGTATACATATAACAAAATGAATAAGAAAAAGACAATGAAAACATTAACTGACTTTATTATGTTCTAGAAATCAAATCAATTCAAACATGAAATTTTCAATCAATTCGGAATTCCTAAAGTAACTTTAACCAGTATAGTTACATGATCAAATAATAATAACACAATTATTAATACTAGTAATTGTAATAAAAATAATAATTGTAATAACGTTCTCGCCCCAATCTTTTAAAATCACTAATAAATAGGGAATATCACAAAATACATTAATCTGTCTTATAAACAATTTTAAAATCTATAATGGAATATAAAATTTCCATAAATAATAAATTTCAGAGAAAGAACCGAAATATTTCTAAAAGTTTATTATTCCTCCTTGTTTACTTTCGTCAAAAGGATGTGAGAAAATATTAATACCAATATAATATTGATGATAAGAACAATGCATATTGATAAATTTTCTTCCACCCATATCTGAATATAAAATAATAACGTTATTAAATGAGAAAATCGAAATGAAAAATATATTTTTTTTTAATAATTTCACTTAAAATTCAGTTTTGATTTGATTAAAAGATAGAATCAAATTATATTTTAATAATATTATTAGCTTTTATATTAATATTAAATTTGGATTAAAAATGAAATATGATTGAGATTTCTTTTTTTATTCATTTTATTCAATGTAGCGATATGCAAAGTCGTGTAATAGTTACAGTATCTTTCGCAATATTATGTATATTTGTTTTAATTAATGAATTTTTAAACAATTTTCATAAAAGGTTTTCTGGGCTTCTCAAAATGCAAATCATCTTTATTACAAGAATTCTATTTCCAGAAGCTACTTCCTCCAGCCGAAGTCATATTGACCTCAAGTCATAATATTTCAAAATAATCATTAAATTTTCAGTTATTAATACTAATTACAATTTTATTACACAATTTTAAAGATTTATAAAACTGAATTTCATTCGTATTTGATGATCAATAAATTTCAATATTGTTTATATTTCTGTTCACTGCAATGTTGTGTTGGGTCCTACAATAGTTTCAATGTCGATAAATGGGATTGTTAATATCATAATATTATTTATCCTTATATGTATGAAACTATATGCTGTTTTTTACAGAAATAAAACAAATATCGATTGAGGGTATTTTCTAATAAATTTATTTTATTATAATACTTTATTTTGGCTATCATGTACTCATTAACTGAAATCAGTTAAACAACATCCGATTTGTACTGGTCCGGTTTAGCAAATCAACCGTAGCTATCAACAATGAGATAAACATTTGCAAAAACTAATGAGTAAGATCAGATGTGAGTTCAGAAATAAATGATAATCTGATAAACAACTTTTTCTTAAGTAAATATTAAGAATCAGTTAATATTGGAAATGGAATTTGACTTTTAGCAGTTGACATTGAAACTTGCAATATTGCAACCTAATATCGTATACGAATTTAAATGTCAAGGGTGTAATAGCCTATAGATAGGGGAGACGAAGCGTCACCTCGTACGTATTAGTGAAAATTCGAAATTAAGCAGAACGAGTAAAGTTTTAGATCATTATTTGAATTGTGTTGTGAGAAAAGGGAAAATTAACACTGAAGAATTTCGAGTACTTGTGAATAATTTTGATAATAACGATGAACGGAAGGTATGCGAATCGTTATTAATAAAAGAGCGGCAACCGGAGATCAATATTCAAACTTGAGAAAGTAAAAGCCAATCGATTGTCAATGTATTCTCGGATATTTATATTTATATTGTTGGGTTTATCCAAGACACCCCCCGGGAAAATAAAACCAAGGAAAATCATGAAAAGGGTTTAAATTTTTAAAAAATTAATAATAATATTAATAATTAAAATTAATTAACAATTGAAAGACAATTAAAAATTTCCAGATATTTTTATTTTGAAAATACTTAAAAAATAAAACAGTCCTCCAAAAGTATTTTTTATTCTAAAAGAAGTAATTTATAAATATTAATAGTGATCAGAAAATAATTTTTATGGAATTTTAGAGTTTTAGTGAAATTTTTAGCATTTTAAGATTAATTTTGAGATTATTTCAAGAATAATCTTTAGATGAAGATCAGTTTCAGAAAAGTATAAAAGCAGAAGGATTTTAGCATAATTTTGCCCCTCAGAAAACGTGCTTATAATTATTGTTATTTACGAAGAATATTGAAGAAAATTGCTATTGTGATAAAGGACTATTGCTCCGAAGGAGATTACAGTTCAATTCACGAAGGCAGAATCATTGTCAAATTCAAGAAGTTATTTTCGCATCAAGTATTTCAATGTTTATTTCAATGATATGACTAAGCTTAAAATTCTTCATCAGCGGGTTATCGGTGAGCAACCGTTAGAGCGGAAGATAAACCGTAAGACTTTTCTATTTTCTTTAATCTTCATTTTTTGTTGTTGTTAAAGTAATTAATAATATTGATTAATTTAGTGTAAGAGTAATACTTTTTTTAAATTGGATTTTGATTTAAACATTACATTTTAATTGACTTTTGATAGGATTTGACAAAACCATTTGATATAAAAAGTAATTATTTTAAGTATTATTAAGACAATATATTTAATTAATCCATTCTTTGACTTTATTGTTGTTTGATTATATTTTATTTTATTTTGAGAAGTGGTTTGATTTGAAAGTTTGAAAGATTTCAGACATTAAAATTGTGATCACAGACTTTGATTATCATTCTGTATTTTGTGATTGTGTTGTATAAATACAAATTGTTGCTTTACTGATTGTTATTATTTGCACCACCTAAGAGTTGGAACCAGGTTTAAATTTGATACACTAAATAGTGAACAATATATATATTTCATTTATTTACTTTATTCTTATATTTTCTATTACAATAAAACTTGTTAATTTGGGCATCTGCTTAAGTTGATCATTTTATTGTATTTTTATTAAAATTAAATATTAACTTTTTTTTCATGAACTCTCTATAATTTTGGCACCTCTATATGTTGGGCAAAATGTTCGGTCCGAAAGGTACCCAACATTGACAGATTTCATTGTATATATTATGTTTATAAAATGTTTAAAAATCTTTTATTTCATATTTAACTTTATGGTTTTAAAATTTTTATTTTTTATTTTAAATAATATTTTTTTATGAAAAAAGAATAATTAAACCTTGATTGTAGCAACAAGAGACGACATTACTGAAAAACGAAACTTGAGCATCCAATATTGGGTCCAAGCCGATAAAATTACACTGAATAAATCATAGATGGTTAAATCCGTTGGTATTTCCTTCTTTTCAGTTTTCAGCGGTATGGATTTTGGATAAGTATTTTGTGACCGGGAAAAGCTACTGGAATATTTATTTGGGATTTTTGGATTTTTGAACAATTTATTGGAACCAAATTTGCTAATGGGAATCTAATTAATTTTATTAAGTGAAAATTATTTTCAACATTAAAGTTACTCTGGATCTCTGCCGAGGCTCAATAACATTTGAACTGACCAATTTAGAGCAAAAACTAATTAATGATTCTTTATTACTGCAAGCCATGGAATAGTTCTTGTTAAAAAGGTTTTCTGACTCGTCATCATGAGTAAAGGCTGGCGGACTTCTGGCTAAAGCAGGAATTCGTCGCTTGCTACTTCTGTAATATAATTTCCAATATAAAGTTTATTTTTCTTTATTTCTTAAAATCATGTTAGGAATATTTTTTAAAACTTGTGTTCTGAAAACAGAAACTACTACTACTAATAATAATTCGCATTTAATGTTCTATTATTATAAATCTCATACAGAATTTAAGCTTAAAAATGAAACCAATATTAATTTAACTAAAAGTGGGTGGTCTAGATTTGGTCTAGTAAATTCAGAGAATAAAAAATTCAGTTGACATTAGGGATCACGAAAGAATCAATAAGTCTACATCGGCATTGGTCAGAGTACAGAGAATAAAATTTATTTTCAATCCATAACTATTTGTGACACATTATATTATTATATTCTATCATACATTCCTGTTTTCTTATATTAGTTTTTGAAGAAATTAATGACCGTTTTATAACCTCTTTTTTCCATTGTTAATTGTTAAATGAAATTTTCTTATTAATATAACTTTATTTATATCTTAAAATAAAATCTTTTAAAAAGATAAGTCAACAAAAAATGTAATAAAGAAAACTTATCTAAAATATTTTAGGCATTTGAAACAACAATTTTAGATAATCCAACAGTTTTAAATAATACTCTCCATTGATTGTTTCACTTTTTTTGAGATAATCAATCATAAAATATTTATGCTATAACCTTTCCAACAGATAATGTGTTTTGCTTTCTGGGATGTAGTAATGAACCAATGTCTCCCCAGTGGTTACAAATCTTCGCACAAAATAAGATATATTCTCCTGAAAATATACCAAACACTCTTGAGAAAGGTTTATTTTCACCTGTTTATGTTCAACTGTATCCAAAAGCGGCACCCATCTTGTCGTAAATTTTTTCATGTCTAATTCGTTATGCAAAAAATACACCAATTCCATTCTGTTAGCTCTAACTGATACCTTCAATCGACGATCTTGGTGAACCGCTTCATGTATTTTGGGCGTTCAGGCTTGTACGACCCTAGCTACATTTCGTAACCTATTTATAGACTGTCGTAAATGATGGGGCATTACTGTCCAATATTTCTACAATGTCTTGATGGATTTGGGTAGTTGAATGTTTTTTATTAAATATTTGATCACTGCTCGGATTTCAAACTTGTCCGTTTTCTAAAATAGTCAAAACTAGTAAATTTGAATTGATGTAAAAAATGTTTTACAAATTAGTTTCTTAGTTGAAAATTATTAATATTAATGATATTGTTTTACGATAAATATGAAGCCTTGATTATACAAATTTTCTTTATGATTCATTTCGCGAACTTTTCAAACCATCCACTTATTTGAAATATATGATTAAAATTTATCATATTTATTTTATTCATTATATTGGCTTATTTGAATGAAATTTTAATAAATAATGCTTACATTGCATTCATCATACTTATTTATTGCGAAATTAAAATAGATTTATTAGATATATATTTAATGAATGTTCCTTCGAAAAATATTTTACTAATAATTATTTTTATTATTTGAGATTTAAAGTTTATTTTATTATTTCAGAAAAATAATGATATATAGTTTTCATTATATTTTTATAAATCATCTATAACAAATCAAAACAAAAAATTTTATCAATTAAAAGCAAGTAGTTTTAATAAAATATCCATTAATAATGACATCAATACATAACATATTATCGAAAAAAATCAATAAATTTCAGTAATCAATATTCTTATTTTTTAAAAAATTATTTTAAAAATTATTAATTAAAACCTGTATTTTGAAAATGTTTGAAATACACATAAATATCTGACAAAATAAATTTTATTACATAAATATTAAAAAATTATCTGAAAATTATGAACTGTAATTTTTAATTATTTTTGTTAAAAAAAATTATGGAAACCAAATCATTCTATAATTAAATAATTTATATGTATCAATTATGAGAACAATTTACTCCAGATATTGAATTAGGTTGGCAATGATATATATTAAACAGTAAATTTTCATTTTTCGTTTTTAAGAATTAATAATATTTTTTATTTAAATAACATTTTAATCCTTTTTAGAAAGGTAAATATTTTTTTACAAAAAATTGAATTTTTACTACAAATAATCTTTCCACAAGTATAAGAAATTGAAAAAATATATAAAAATGTATAAAATATGTATGTATAAGTAGCAGTAAATATTATTATTTTCATTATTTATTATTATTATTATTATTATTATTATTATTATTATTATTATTATTATTAACTAGATATTCTGATGATAAAATCAAATTTATAATCACTTGCTTAGCAAAACTATTTCTTCTGTCTTTCACTGATATTCATATTTTAAATATTAATTCATAAATAATAAAAAAAATTTAATTTTCTCGAATTAATTTTAAAATCCAACAAAATTTTTCCTTTGACATATTTGGATGAAATTTCAATATTTTGCTACAAATAAAAGACATTTACTGTTGACAGGCATATATATGAATAAATAATTAATTTGTAATAAAAACTTTCTTCATTTTTTAAATAACATTTGAAAGAGAAAATAAAATTATTTATTTTGTTATTTGATATTATAAATATCTGAATAAGAGCAATTTTCGTCATGAAATATAACTCGGTAAATAAATTATAAATTATAAAAGGAAAACTGTTGATTTTTCGTAATTGTTAAATAAATTATTTTGTACTTTATTAACATAAAAAAATAATTTTCATTAATGTTAATTTTGGGTAAATTTAATCTTTAAATGGAAATAAATTTCATTAACCTGTTCGGGGGAGAATTTGTGTAAACGTCAAAGTAGAAAAATTAGCATATTTTAGGCAAAAATAAAAGAAATTAATTTAATACTTTTGATAATATTAAATAAAAGAGATTGTAAATTTTATTTTATATATTGGATAAAAGGAACAAGTGATATACAACCTCATCTGATTTCTGGTCAAACAAAACTCATTTTCCTTCTCATCCTTTTCTTCTGGAAATTTGAATTGAGTCTCTTCTGAAAAGTTCAACATTCTCAATTTACTTTCCGAATTGGATTTGTTTTTATCAAATATCGTTATTTTTGCACATATTTCCTGCTTTTCCAGTCCAACTTTGGTTGTAGAAGGCTTTAGATCAGATTTAAAAGTGTCGTCAGAAAATTTTGATCTTACATTGTTGAGACGACTGAAGGTTGTTCCGTCAATCTTCGACTGACGACTGTACAGAAAGCTTTCATCCATTGAGCTGCCTCTGCATAACTTCCTAATGGAGCTTTTTTTCTTATTCATGGGGTTGATTTTGTATTGATCAATATTTAATGACTTAATTGGTGAAATTCGAGAATAAAATTTACAACGCATTTCTTGTTTCTGATTATCACTGAAAGACAAAATGGGTAGCGGCATACATATAGATGTATTCATATGTGATATCTGAGTACTGTCTGGTTCCATACTGTAATATCCTGAATCCTGGTGAGAAGACCTCGATATTAGAGGCATCTCTTGAGAGGTCGTCACCTGGTTGGTTTTGAATGATTTTAATTTCGGTTTGGATTTCTTTTTTTCTGAATTCGAAATTTCTATATCTTCATTCTTGATAGTGGTATCAAATAATTTTATAGAGGGCGGAGACTGGTCAATTGGAGAACACTTTTTATGGGATGCCCATATTAAATCTAGATAAGGAGATTCTTGATTTTCAGCAAGCCAGCGACAATTCGGTCGCCGACCGAACTCAGAAGACGGATGATGATAAATTGTGCTTTGAAGATCGCTTTCTGATGAAAATTCATTATCGTTTGCAATTGATCTCGTTTTAAATTGTGCATGATAATGTCGAAATTTCGTTGGAGATTTGATGGATTTCTGATTGATTTTCTGCTGAAATGTCGTGTGCTCGTAATAGTTCTCCAGTTTCTTTGAAGCTGAATCAAAGCTTAATGAGGAGATGGGAGAATGAACTTGGATTTTGGTAAGAACAATAGCAGATCTTGAGGCGGCTTCATCTTTTTTTCTCTTTAGCTCCCATATTGGTCCTTAAACAAATAAATAAGGATCGAATAAAATTTCTAATTTTTAGCTGAATATTTACTGGAATAGTTAACCATTTCATTTTTCGATTAATTTTATATAATTTTGTAATGCTTAAGTCATTTGATTTTAAATGAAAAAGACCACTCTAATTGTATCTTAAAGACAGAAGCAGACTTAATGAGGGCCTTGATTTAAGATACATGACAAAAAGATTATTTTAATAATATAATACTATAGTAAATAATATGTATGGGTAATAATATTTAACATTTGAAATTTACATGTTAAAGTAAGATTATAATTCATCCATTTAATATTATTATAAAAGAGATTTTTATTGAAAATATTAATTGGTTAATATTTTGGTTAAAAAATTATTACCAAAACCAATGATTTAATCAAGTATGAAAAAATTAACAGACTGACCTAGGTTAATATTACAGCTTTATGCATAAATATATTAAAAACTATTCATAAATATAAAAACTGGTTATTAAGACAAAAATATATGAATATTTAACAATATAAAACAGAATTTTTAAAAATAATTTCTTGAAATATGTAAATGTTATTGTTCAAATTTAACTAAGTCGCTGGTTAACGGCAGGAATAACTATGACTGAAATTACCAATTCGATTTACAAGATCTTTTTTCTGGACTATTAGAGGAAGTTAAAAAGATAAAAAATTAATGAATTTAAGAACCACAATAATATCAATAATATCAATTCATAAAGTATGAAAAATTATTTTAAAAAATAATTCGAGTATTTGTTTAAATAATAAGAATAATGAGAATTATAAAAATTTTGAAATTTTTAACTTCGCTTTTTATTTAAACCATACAAATTTTCGCTGAAATCTTTTCTTCCCCGGTTTAAAATATCCAAAGAAATAGGTTGTCTGTTTTTATTTAGTTGAGTATTATCCATATTATCCTTTTTATTAAATTTCGTTTTAAATGAGCAAACAAAACTATATCATTTATTAATTCATAAAGTTGTATTATAATATTTTTTTTGAAATATTACTTAATTATCAGAAAACACTTCTCAAAATGATGAGATTTAATTATCGTATTTTATCTATACGCACATTTATCAGAAGAAAGTGTAATTAAGTATTGACCTCTGTTTTACGTAGAATACGATTAAAAAACTGAACAATGAAGTTATAATCTCTTGAAATAGATAGAAACTTATTCTTTTGCATGATATTGCCAAAATTAAATATCAGTCGCTTCAGGTATTGAGCTATGAAACTTCGACCCTTACCATATTTCAGACTTTGGTAACTGAATTCCACAGAAAACCACTCATTTCATATTTTTATAAAATAATTTTATATTTAATTAAATTCTTTTAAACTATAATATGATTTTTAATGAATAAACTTCCAAATATTTGATTATAAAATATCTTTAATAAAAATGATTTGATAAAATATAAAGCGAAAAATAATAAGCGAGTCGGAAGAATCTGAGAGATCATTGATAGGATCTCAGTAAAATTTTAACGAATATCACATAATAGATAACAGTTTTGAGATCACTCTCCCTATGTGAACACCAGGCATACAACTAATATTCATCTATGAGCTTCAAAATATAAAAGATGATTAGATTAGCGGTTTTAATCAATATTTTCTATTTACAGTTAAGAAAACATTTGTAGATTATTCTTAAAATAAGTGGAACTAATTAAAAACCATTCTTAATATTGCTTGGAGAAATTAATAGGTTTGGCATATCCAAACAGAGCCCTTTGAGTTTGTGAGTATTTAGGAATATATTAATTTTTAAAGGTACCCTTGTATAAAAGATATGGTTTTATTAAATTTTAAAATATCTTTGAATATTGATAATAATGTTCGTCTTCATGACGATCCCATGACTACAATATCTGTTTGTTTATATCATTCATTGTTAAACAAAATAAACATTTTTTGAATAAAATTCTAAGTAACTGCCGTTATCATTCATGATTTCCTTTTTCATAACACAAATCAATGCAAATATTAATTTTCTCAAAAATAGGAACATTTTCAGCAGGATTTATAGCCTTCAAGAATGTAATAGAAAAAGCTGTAAACATAAAGATTCATTCAAAACCAATTAGATTAAAAAGAAAATGGCTATAGAAATTTGCATATCAGAGTTCAGAGTCTGTAAATATGAGCTGAAATTCAAGTCTTTGAAGCTTCAAAACATCTGAACAAGAATAAAAAGATGTCGGTGAGTACAGTACTCAATTTTAGCAAAATGCATTTTTCTATTGAATTTATATTTCATCGAGTAAATAAAAGAAATGATAGGATACTTGTTCATAATTCAACAGGAGCTAACTAAACTTCGCTCATTCAAAAATCAACGAAGTCATGTTTTTGTCTAAATTTTATTTCGTCGAGCATAGTTGAAAGCTTGACATAAATTAAATAAAAACAGTAAGAACTTCGACTGAACAATTCCTCCGAGTTCTTCGACCATTTTTAGTCGTTAATGGAGGTTGTTTTTTTAAAAAAAAGACTTTGTATAAATAAAATTTGGTGTTTTTTCAAATAATTATCAATTTATTATGTAATTAAAATAAATATCGTCAAATAATATTTATTGGATGAAACAAAAAAATTGAAAAAAAATCAAAATAATGACAGTGATAAAGTGCTCGTTTTCAATCAGAACAGTTGCATTTATCTCAATGTTAACCGTGTAATTACTCGAATTTCTTAAGAATTTTGCGACCAGTTTAAAAAAGTGTGGAATTAATTAAATTTCGTTACTCCAATTTTATTTTCCATGTTAACCAATTAAAGGAAACAATCTTCCGATTTCCTATCAATAGAATTTTCATATTTGAGACAGAACATTAATTAATGGCCAAAAAAGGTATTTCAGACGGAACTATTACATATTTTGAAACGATATGTGCCCAAATGCAATTATCTGTTCGCAAGTAGGTTGATAGGAGCTTTAATTTCCAGAAATTTTTTTTCCTTTTAAAATAACTGTTGACCCCGTGGAATTGATAAATGATCCGGAATTACTGCAACTGGAACAGCATAATTCATACTGTTTAAAAATCTTTATACAGTGTTTTGGTTCTTCTCATTACTTCTTAACATTAAACAGTGTTTCTTAACATTTTTCACAAACAGCTCAAAAATATTTTATTTCTATTTATAATATTAATAAGTTCGCGATTCCACTGTTTTGAAAAATAAATTTGTACAAGTCTTATACAGCATCATGTCAAACCTGCGGCCCATTGCAAGTATACTTGCGACCCCAAAGACGATTTTAAACAATTTTGAAAAAAGCAGCGAGAAAAAGGAAAAGATCAATATATGATGCGTTTTCCTTGAAATTTGAAATGACCATGAATTATGAGAAATTTAAAATATGTATGTATTGCAAGTTCAAGCTGAACGATTACGTACCCCAGGCAACCTGTAACATCATGAAAGCATTTGGTGAGAACAGTGTTACAGAACGTATGATTCAGCGTCCGTATGTAAATTTTCGATCCGGAGATTTTGGATTTGAAGATAAACATTGTGAAGGACGTCCATCAGCTCTTGGCGATGAAGATTTGAAAAAGCAGATTGAATATGATCCCTCCCAAACAGTACTTGAACTTGCCAAATTGCAAACCATCTTCATCATACTGGAAAATGGTGGAACAAAAATTTCCAAACAAATTAAATGAAAAGAACAAATCTCAACGTCTGATTATCTGCACTTCTTTGGTACTATGCAACAACAATGAACAGAATTATCACCAGTAATGAAAAGTGAATCACTTATGACAACTTTCGTCGCTCTGGACAATGGCTTCATCCAAGTGAGTCTGCAAGGGAAGTGGCAAGATATTCATTCTAAGAAGGCAATGGTAAGTGTCTGGTGGTCCATGTCTGGTGTAATCTACTTTGAGTTTCTCAAATGAGACCAAATCATAACCAAATCTGATGTCTACTGCAATATTCAACAATCATCATTGGTCAACAGAAAAATTTAAATTCCCTTGTAAGATAATGGAAGACTTCACACATCAAAATTAACTGTACAAAAAGAGAAAGACCTCGGCTATGAAACTCCTCCAAATTCTACTTATTCACTAGACATCTCCCCTACAGATTTCAGTTTATTCAGATTTTTGTCAAACTTTCCTGCCGACAAGTCTTTTAAAAACCAAAAAGAGGTGGAAAACGCCTTTCGCAAATTCATTAATTCCAAAAATCAAAAATTTTACAAATCAAGAATTGAAATGTTAGTGGAATGTTAGCTTAAGGTTATAGAAACAGATGGTGACTATTTCAATGAATAAATTTTGTTGTAAGACTTAATTATTTTTGTTCAAATTTTGTGTCATAAAACCGGCATAACTTTTTACACAACCTGATAATTTAACATATATTAGGTCTATAAGTTGAAAAGATTCCTGTTCAGTAAATGGCTCCAAAATTAAGAAACCAAACGTTTTTTTTTCTTTAAAAATAAATATAAAATCAAAAATATTTGCAGATTAATATTATAAAAAAATCAGTACTGTTTTACTATTAAAACAAATCGCGAAATTTAAAATGACTTCCAGAAATATCCATTTAAGGCATTGTTTATTAATTGCCTTTCAATTAAAGAAAATGACGTATGAGGCTACAGATATTATCATTTCTGCAAAATAAGACTTTGAAATTTTTTTAGCAGATTTAGAGAAGGCAATTTCAACCTTTCAGTATTTGAACTTCTTTGGCCTGGTCAATCAAAAAGATTTTTGGATGAAGACCTGAAATTTTTTGGATAAAAATTCATGCCAGACCCAACGAAATCTTCCTAAACATCTCCAAATTACTCAGCAAGCAATATCTCTCCGACTCGGACAACTTAGAATGATTCAAAAAGCTTTCCGACGGGTGCCTCATATTCTTACTCTAGAAAACAAAAAGAGAAGGTATGACACTGCGGTTTCCCTACTAACAAGATTTAAGAAAAAAATTGTTTCCTGCACAAAATCATAACGTGATATGAAAAATGGCTATATTACGAAAACCCAAAACGAAAAGAATTTTGGCTTCGCCCAGTCAGCCATCTTAAGCTATTAACAAGCGAAATATTCACGCAAAAAAATCTTACTGTGCATTTGGTGGGACTGTATGGGAGTAGTATACTATGAATATCTAAAGCCAGGCGAAATAGTGACATCTGAAAGGTACAAAAGCAAATCCATTCGCTTGAATAAGGCACTGTCAAAAAAGGACCATTCACAGGTGTCGGAACCAGGCCTGTCATTCTTCTGCATGCGTACCCCGGTCGACTATATTTCCAATCTGGGTTGGGTATTTCTCTCTCATGCGGCTTACTCACCTGACATAGCGCCATCAGATTATTATTTATTCAGGGCTTTTCAACATCATTTGACTGATGAGCAGTTCAAAACCCTTGATGATGTCCAAAAATCATTGACAAATTTCATTAATTCAAAATCACTGTTTTCTGGACCGGAATTTACCAATTGCCTGAAAAAAGTTAAAATGTATAAAATATGATGGAGATTATTTACAATATTAATTTGTACATATAACTTACATAAATATATCTATATTTTGTTAATCTTTTGAATTATAGTCATAACTAAAATAGGCACCTTTTCAACTTGTAAACCTAATATATGAGGAAGTAAAAATTCAAATTTTATGTAAGATTAAGACATACATAACTCCAATATGAATAAAACATTGCTGAAGCATACCTGGACATTTTAATAAAAAAGTTCCAAAAACATTTTATAATAATTATAATAATTCATAATAATTAATAATTAAATAAAAAATAATATTGAAATTAAAAAAACAGTTTTAAGTATTATATTAAAACAAAAGATATTGAATGATTAAAGTTAGGTTTGACATTTGTTAGAGTCAAAAACAAATGGAGTAAAAAACTATCAATAACTAACTATACTTAGGTAAATGGAAATGTTGAGTAAAAACATTTATTTAGCTGAATAAATTGATTTTTTATTTATTTTGTTTTAATTTTATTATCTGAAATGTGAAATAAATATAAATCTGTTTTCATCAAATAATTTTTATATCTCTAATCATCCGCTTCGATAAAATTAAAAGTAATTTTTGTTCTTATTTGGAAATATTATAAAATTAATTTTATATAAATAAAAATAACTACTTATAAGATTTAATAAAAACTAGCTTCACATTACTTAATTAATAATTTAATTAATTTAATTTCTTATCTATGTTAAGACATGAACTATTTCAAAGAATTAAATTATTTAAAATATATAGGGTAATGTTGTTTATATTTAGACTGAACCATTTCACGAAAATCTTTAAAAATAAATGCAAAAATGCAAAAAAAAATTTCATTGATTAATTTGAAAAAATTGATTACCTTTGTAATCATAAATAAAATAAATAATCAATATCAAATTTTAAATATTGTATATATTCATTACTAAATTTAAAATTATTTCTTCAGTTTTTTCATGTAGGCAAAAAGTACTTTTATATAGTTTCTAAAAATATTATGTATATATTTAAATAACATATTTTCATACAAAAATGACAAACAACTGTATTTCTTTGGTTTTGATATAACCGGTATACTGATCATAGAATAGTAATTCGCAATTTAAATCAAAGAAAAAGTATAAACATAAAAAATTAATGTATCATGATTTATACAAAAAAAAATCACGAATTTGAAGTCTCTTATTTTATTATTCTATACGACAAGAACAAATCGTTTCTTTAACACATTTTAAAATGTGTTGAGATATGGATAGGTTATGGACTACTTAAATCACGATGATTCCTTCTGGAAATTCTCAAAACCACGAAAAGAGAATAATGGAAGCAGTAATATTTGATTTACAACCCGAATCTAATCCATGTCAACTTTGTAAAGCAAAATTAAATTATTTAGTTAAGCATTTAAGACAGCATCAATGAACCAATCTATCTCCACAAGACCCAAAATAACAGGCCTTAAAAATGATATTAAGAAAGTTTTATGAATATGATTACAAAATCTGTTATCACTTTGTTTATATTATAGACCTTTTGTATGAGAGATAATCTTTAATCAAGCATTTTGGTAATTTACTTCTGAGTCTTTAGAAAGCGATTCGTTATTAATATGTTCTTTAACGACTCCGTAGCTTACAGAACTATAGATTTTCATTTCACTGGAATAAATACTTATTTCTCGTTAAGATAAATGTATAAAATTTAATGGTTCTTATTTCAATTAATAAAATATTGTTAATGGTCTTCAGTTTCAAATTAAATTTAAACATCAATTTTCTGTACCAGTCTAATATGAATAATATAATCAATACTGAAAATGTTGATGTTCATCAGAAAAGTATGTAATCTTATATTCAAAAAATTCAAATAAGAAATTTTTATACTTAATATTCAAACTGACCAAATACCCAATCCATAATATTTCACTCTTATTTTAATATATTTCTAAGCTTTTATTTGACGAAAATAAATTGAAGCGGAATTTTATTAGAAATTTTTTAAAAAAAAATAATTGTCAATTTTGAAAAGAACCTTCTTAAAACTTGAGGATTTTAATTTTAAAACTATTACCAAATTTTCATTTCCGTATATAAAAAACTAAATTCAATCACTTTATTTTATTAATAGAGAAATTAACAATTATAAATATACCTGGTTGCTCGAAATTTGGCGCAATTTGCTTTGCAGTTTCTCTGGCACGTTTGGACATTTTCCTAGCATCTTCTGCGCGAGCTTCAGCACTAATGGCTGCTGCAAGAGCAGTTTGAGCTCTAGTTATAAAGCTCATAAATTTTATAAAAGAAAACTTTAAATAATTTTTGTTTAAAACATACATCTTTTATTTATTAGTTTCAATCGAACCTTTTAAAAATGTATACTTTATTTGTAGTTTGACTTAAGGAAAGTGTTAAAAAGTTTGGTAAAAAAAGAAAATCCTACTAGAACTTTAGAAATATTTTTGATTGAAAGGTTTTGGAGGATTCTGAAAAAACGTGTTGTACAAAAACTACTTATAAACCCAATAAAATGATTTGATACTGTACACCGACAAGGATTTGTGGAAATGATATTTCTAAAATGTACATGCCTTAATGTATACTATGAAATAAAACTTTTTTGTTGACTAATATTGGGTAGTTGCATTAATTCTCAATGTTTGTTTTACTTAATCAGTTTGATTAATAATCTGATGGCAATTTAAATAAAATAGTAAAATTTATTATGTATTGACATTAACTTTTAAAATAAATTATTTAGCTTAAACATTAATTGCACTGCAAAGGATAACCAATCGATTTAACATGGATAGTTTTATTCCAAAAAAACAACATTTGCGGGAAGCGTTGCTGTTCTGTTTCCATCTGAAAAAAAGCGCAGCAGAAAGTCATCGAATGCTTGGCGAAGCGTATGGTAAGCAAGCCCTATCAGAAACTTGTTGCCGAGATTGGTTCAGAAAATTCAAAGTGTGTGAGTATGATTTAAAGGATAAACAACGTCCGGGTCAGCCAAAACTCTTTGAAGATGAATTCTTGGAAAAAATGTTGACAACAGAACCATGTCAAACAAGTGAAACATTGGCAAAAATGAAGGATGTTCATAAAACGA
>JBBMKC010270637.1:0-19646 GCA_037834085.1 Bipalium vagum | reverse complement strand
TTTTAACATGAAATCTAAAAGTAGTAACATAAAGTTACTATAATTAAAAATATAGAAAAATAAAATAATATAAATACTGAAGTATTTCAGTATTAAAACACACTAAAAAAGACACAAGAAAGATACAAGCGAACAAGAGTTCTAGAGGAAGAGCAAGCGGATATCAACCAAATATCAATATTCGAAGAGCGCCATAGACGCAAATAAACCCGAAAACGCAGATAATCAGAGGAAAGCAGCCGATTCCAATCCAGAACAATCAACGGACTATTAAATCATTCGTCTCGGTGACCAGGTACCAAGTGAATTCTTCAATAATTAATAAATTATTTTTATTTGATAAGTTTATTAGATATGATTACAAGTCTAAATAAACTTTTATCATTAAATAAATAAATAAAATAATTCCTGGTTTCACACTGTTCTCAGGTGAACCGATACTTAAATAAAACATAATAATAAAAATTAAAAACTATAATTCGATTACGAATTATAAGTTATTAATTAAATTAAATAAACACTAAGGATTGGACAGCTACTCCAATACCTTAGGATCAAATAATTGTTATCTTTTTTTCTTTTTTTGTGTTCTTCACGTCAAGTAGGACGGAAAACCGATTTTTTATCTGAGGGCCCTTGAGAGTAAGATACCGAAGGGTGTTCTGACTTTTCTATTAACTTAAAAGTAAAATTGTATTAAAAAATAAAGTTGTTAGATTTATATAAAATATATATTTTATATAAAGCAACTTGTTATCTCAGTTAATCGATTGAAAGTTTATCGTTTTAAATGTTTTTCGTTTATCGATTAAAAGTTTAAAAAGTTTATCGTTTATCGTTTTGAAAGTTAAAAGGTTTTGAAATCAGTTTCTGTTAATAAATTTGAGAAGTTCACTTTTAGTAATCAACATTTTATTGTCACTGACATTTTAACTTCGAACGTACGCGCACTAAATCTTTCTGAATTTGCATATATTTTATGTTAAGTTCCTAAAGAGACCACTATCAATATTCTTAACCCGATTAAATATTAATAATCATATTTATAATCATTTTCATAATAAATTATCTTTTTAGGTCTTTTTAAAACTTAACAACATTTTGCGATAAAGTTTTGCATTTCATTCTTTATGACATAATGTAAAGCATAAGTTTGTGTATTTTGTGTCAGAGTCAACTATTTCTCTGTTTTAGCATGGTTGTCATTCAATAAACATTTCAATTGACTGTCTTCAAACTTTTTGGCTGACCTTGTCTTTTTATAATTCAAATCGTAGTCATCTGGTTTAAATATAGAAAATCAGAATTTGTAGTTTGATAACAATGAAGCCTCACTAGTATATGTTTTCTACTGATTCCTGCATAGTAAATAAAATCATTAGTACATGTCTGAAATGTAATTTTGACCTATTCATTTATTATACCTTCTAAGTGTTTATTTAAAAAAATAGCATTCCGAAGAATTGGAAATACCAGCACCAAAAATTTAATAAATAAACATTTAGTTTTACGAATAAATAATTTAAACATTTTTATTGTAATAATGAATTTTAATAACATATTATTAAAATAACTCTTCAAAAAATGCATGTTCTTTTCCGTTTTTAATTTAAGGGATCATATTAACATGATATTACAACAACCAACAATTAAATCTTACATGACATAATGTCATCATAATGTGACATTACATGACATAATGACATAATGTCATCACTACAGAAAAAAATTTAAATTTGACTAAACATAATGTCATCAATAAAATTTAAAGCTACGTAAAAAATCAACTAAATTTGACAATATATGATTAAAATAGAAAACAAAATTAACAAAACATCTTTTACAAAATTTTTTATATTATAAGTAATTGTGGAGTTTAACTAAATGTTTCTTCCCTCCAGGTATCGAACCATATGAATTTTGTTTAAAAAGTTTAAAAGTTCAATTTAAAATAAGACTTCTATTCGTCGGTATATATTATTGAACCGGGACGAACGAAACTTCTAATAATTGATAACATTGTATCGGCTTTTTAATCTGGAATTACCTGGTAGAATCAAATAGCTGAATTCACTGATGCATCGAAAATTGTGAGTGCCCAAATTTTGGTCCTCTGTCACGGTGGTATTTAATGTTGTTATTGACCTTTACCTCGACGCATTGAAAAATAATTTCAATTCCATCCAGTTTTATGGAGTTTTTCTTGTAAAATAACTTTATTTTACCAATTATAAAAACTGGGGCTGAAATCGATACCTGATATTTCATTTGCGAATACGTCAATTCATTAGACACAAAAAGATTGATTTAATGATTTGCCTAAGTTCAATTTTGAAATTTGTTAACCATGAAAAATTTGATACTACACAAAAAATCATTTAAATTTGACACAACATAATGTCATCAATAAACCTTGACACACATAAGAAAATCAACTAAATTTGACACAACTTTTTCAGAAATGTAGTTTTAACTGAAATTGATCCAATTTAAGTATGTATTGTTTTAATATAATCTTTATTACATTATTTATATTTAGTAATATTTATATTTTAATAATATATTTCAAAATAAAAATGAAATAAAACTGATATTAATGATTGGTCAAAATAAACACAATAATCAAAATTAGCACAGTAGTTAATTTTTTTTATTCGGAAGTCTTCACATCATCAAAATGAGTTCTTAATTCTGCTATATAATAAAGCATAAATTAGAAAATATTCAAATTGACTTTCAATTTAAGATTTTCAAAAATGTTACATAACATTGTTAAACTTCTTTTTATTTAACATGTATACTTTTCTAATAATAATAAAATAATTTAAATAATAATAATAAATTTCAATGCATGAAGTCTATAAGTTCTTCAAAAATTTTATATATAATTATTAACATTTGCATTTTGTTTAAACTGTCTAATAATTGATAGTAGATTAATCTTTATAAAGGCATTAATTTGTTTATCTTTGAAATATTAATTTATTAAATTTTGAGCCTGCTTCAGCGTTGTTTATTTTATACTATATGGATTTTCTATCGAAAATAGTATTTTAAAATGTTTCTATATCTCTGTTCTTTATTGGCCAATTTTATTGAATATAGATTTATATTAATTTTTATTATCACATTTAATCAATGTCTCAATGAATCCTTGAAAGAAAATGACCTAAATACATTCTATATTAAAGAAAATTCAAAAATCGGTGAAATAGTTGGTCAAATCAGTGCTCCAGGATTTAGTCCACCTTATGAAATTCATTATTTTCAAGGTAAAAATTTTGTGATTTCAAAGGCTACTGGGATTATAAAAATAGCAAGAATGTTAGATCGAGAAAAGCAAGATACGTATTCATTTTTAATAATATCTGTGAATGGGGAAACTAAAAGTATACAAATAAAATTAATCGATGTTAATGATAACGAACCGAAATTTAATGTATCGAGTCTAGAGAAAACAATTCCTGAAAACTATCCTGTTGGATCAAAGGTTGATTTAACAACAGTTTATGATCCAGACGAAGGTAGAAACAGTATTCAGTTAGTGAAAATAATTTCGGGCGACTATGGAAAATTTTTTGCAATCGATTATCATGAAGGTTCTAAAGGACTATTTTATCTTAGATTAATCTTAAAACATCCATTAGACTATGAGAGTATATCTCAATTTAATTTTGTTATCCAAGCAATTGATGGAGGTTCTCCACCCCTTCAATCGACATTACTTGTTAAAATAAATGTTCAGAATGCCAATGATAATGTACCAAAATTTGATGTATCTCGATATATTATAAGTATAAAAGAAGATCATGAACTTAACAAGCCTTTTATGCGAGTAAGAGCAACAGATAGCGATTTTGGAGTAACAGGGGAACTGTTTTATTTTATGGAAAATAACTCAGTGGATAACAAATATTTTACTGTTCATCATAAATCAGGAGACATATCTCTGAGAATGAATTTGGACTTTGAACAGAAAAAGTCTCATCAAATAAGTATCGGAGTAAGAGATAACTCACCTCTTCACACTTCAAAAGTGCCTATAATAATCGATGTCATTGATGTAAATGACAATCCACCCATCATTCAAACGGTCTGGACAAACGGATCCCCTGTTATTAACGAAAATGCTAAACTAAATTCAATTATAGCTCATATTAAAGTGACAGACGTTGATCTCATATCCACCTCATTCGAATTGAATATTTTAAATCACTCTGACTTTCAGCTGATCAACATACAATCTTCACTGTGGGAATTAAGATTGATAAACTTAAGTAACTTTGAGAGTGATATCGTAAATTTAACGTTGCAAGCAATTGATTTTCCAGAACCTTCTTTGTCAACGATTTCTGTACTCTATATTAACGTGAAACAATCATTTTTGGGTAAAATATTTTTTAAGACAAAAGTTCACAGTATCGAATTAGAAAACCCTATACTTTATGGTAATCAAATTATATTAACTGTTGAACTCAACAGACCTATTCCTGTCATGTCTAAGTTTTATTTCAATCTTTCAAACCATAGCGACTGGTTTAAAATTAATCAAAGTTCTGGAGTCGTAACTTCCAAATCCTTTGTAGACTGTGGAATATACTTATTAAATGTCTCATTGAATTTAGTGAAAAACAAAGTACCCATTGATTATGCTCTAGTCAAGATTATAATAAAAGGTAATGTGAAAATATTTAATAAGATCATTATTCTAATAATTATTAAGGAAAACGAAAACTACCACTTTATTTCGAAAAAGGGTTTTATAAAATTACTCAGAACATAGGAAAGAGGCAATGTTTTTCTCAAGTAAGTTTCAAATATTTTCCGATCAGAATGGTCTACACTTAGAGCGAGCTGTCTTAGTTTCAAGTACTCTCATCATCTTAAGCATGTCACCATCGCGAAATGATGTTGACAGGTATAAATTGAGCCATATTGTTCCACTTGGTTGAGTAGTTTTGAATCTTGTGTTTGTTTATGATTATGGTGGTATCTTGATATTTTCACAACAGTGATAATATTGATAAATAATCAGCCTCTCTGTTGCATACCGTTTTATAATCATTCTGATTGACTGTTCTTCATAATAGCAACTGGTGACCAGTGAATTTTGCCGAAACAATATCATCATTATCATCATTTTTCAGACTTTTCTTTAAAGATCTCTCATTACAGATCGCCGTCGCAAATAGCCATTGTGGTATCAAAATTCAGTATACACTCAATAGCCAGTCCAAAATTGATGGACCGCTTTATTTCAATAAATACGGAGTTCTGTGTACCAGGGATGATTTTGATCAGACGCAATTGACAACTTTTCAGTATATTTATATGGTTAAAGCTGTTGATGAAAGTTTGTTTTTATTTTTTAAACATAATTGAATATACTAGGATGGTTAAAGATCCTTATAATTTGGAGTTATAACTAGGACTCGGAAATTTACGACATTTCATAAAAGCTGAATTTTGTTTATAAGTCATAATTTAAAATTTCTAAGTCATATTTCTTATCTTTAAAATCATAGTTTGTTAAAATAAACATTATAATCGAATTTTCAAGTAATTTTTTAATATGATGAAATTCAATTTTTAATTTTGTGTAATGTAATTACTCAAAACCAAATTAAATCTTGCAAGTCATTTAAGAAAAATGGTTATTGAATTTGGAAGACGTCTTTTCCATTGATGTAATTATTTTTTTGCAAAATATGCATACAAAGGTTTCTGCCGACAAACTATTTAATATGGAGCAACATATTTCCAGTAAAAAACACAAACGTGGAATCGAAAATAAAGTGAGAAGTGGACAAAGTTTGATCTCAAATACTGTATTAAAACCTGGCACGTCAACATTTTCAATTGATATTTGTAAATCATTTATTTCCGCAAATATTCCACTTGGAAAGTTTGAAAATGAAATCCTGCGAAGTATTTTGTTAAAATAAAAGCTCATAAAATTCCATATGAGTCCATGATAAGGAAAAAGTATATAGATTTGTCCTATGATCACACAGTAAGTGCCATTCGACAAAAGAGGTGGAAAAAATGGTTTCTATTAATGAAACCACAGATGTTGGAGGACGCTTTATTGCAAATGTTATTGTACGTATTTTATCGGAATCAAAAGGAAACAAACATTTTCTCTTAACAAGCGGGGTCTGGAGAAAACGAATAACTTGTCAATTTTCAAGTTATTCAATGTGCCTATGCTTATGTTATGGAAAGGTAAAAAAGAACGTGAAAATGTTTTATTAATTGTAACCGATGCTACACCATATATGGTAAAAGCAGGGAAATCTTTACGGTGCCTTTACATAAACATGGCTCATGTGACATGTGACGTGCATTTTTGTATAGAGTATGCGAAGAGATTAGAAAATTATTTCCCATCGTTGATCATTTAATAACCACAACCAAGAAGATATTTACAAAATCTCCGTATATATTCCGAAAACTTCTAATTTAATCTTACCTGGGGAACATGGTCAAATGCAGTCGTTTACTACTCTGAGAATTTTAGCGTCTTAAAATATGTAATATCGCGGTTTGATGGTGAAGATTCAATTGCGATTAAGGAAGCACAATGTACTTTTGATTTTTGACCTTTATTGAAAGTTAATTAGTATCTTTAGTGTTATATTTTATTTAACATTTAACATTTTAAAGGGTCATTTTTTTATTTTATAAAGTCATAAAAATCCGAGCTCTAATTATAACATATAAAAAAATTTTTTGTGGTCAAAATTGATGAAATTTTTGATACATCTTTTATTATGTAAGAGTAATAAGAGATTCACTTTCTTATTACTCGATTCACGATCCAAGAAGAAAGGTCAATGTCTTTTTAGCGCCGTTTTTTATGAATTGATAAGATAATCAACCTCATTGTCTCAGAGTACGCCATACGATAAAATCTGATCATGATCTCATATTTGATAAGTAGATCTTTTCTGTTTACAGAATCATTTCTAAGACCGCGTCTCATTATACTTTTAACTAATTGTATATAGAGATGGAGACAATTTTTATTACAATAGCTCACCATTATTGATCATCGATTCCGTATTTATTTTATTTTGTGAACAATATACTCTGGAAACAAACACTGATTATCATTAATTTTCATGGTTTATCAATTTTTTTCTGAAGAGAACCGAAATTGGTTAAACGAAAAAATATTTGTCTGCTCATTTGAGTTCCATTTAAAACAAAATATTGAATAAATTTTAATATATAATAAAATAAGCTGACTTATGATCATTTGTTTACTTTTTATATGTCAAAAGATCGACTTGTCAGTTGATGTTAAAAGAACTATCATTAAAATTTGCATTATATTTTCATATTGAAATAAGTTTTTCTTTAATATTGGCTGAATATCAATCAATGTCAGATCACAAGGGTACCCTTCAAATTCGTTTTTAGCCAATAAGTCATGGTTCATTTAAATTGCAACATTTTGTATCAGAAATATTTCTGGTCATATCTCATTACTCTCATTTCTTCAAATACTTTTTAAAATGTTATAAAAGACTGAGGACTCTCTTTGATAACAGTATTAATATAGGTTAATGACTATATGTTTAACATCATCAAATCCGAGCTTTATATACCTCTCTCTCTGTGAAATTATAACGGTGTTAAAATATTATTTATTTAATAAAAGTTTTATCCCCATTATCTTCAAAATCATTTCCACTGTCATTAAATCCTAATAGATTTATGAAGGGTCCACAATTAAGAAGAAAATTCATATCGGAAATTTACTGAGGAATCAGTTCCCTAAAGTTTTCCAAAAGGAAGGTTAACCAATGTCTTGTCATTAATTGTCTTTACAATGTCCCCGGAATTAATACACTGAAAATTGAATGAATTATTATTTTATATGTTAAGTGATGAACCGTTTTTGTTTGAAGTATTTTTAATACATTTATGTACAGTTGAAATTTATAAAGAAAAACGTCTCTTCGTGTATTAGACACCAATTAATACATGGTTCGTTTTCACATATCCAGCTGATGGAAAGTTAATCAGTGATTACAAATGGGGTTTCGCATTTCACACAGATATATATATATTTCATAATCTCCTCCACAGGAATGATTAGTTAATAATCTGAGGAATATTAAATTTCTGAAGAGAATTTTCATGAAATGTAATTTATAATGAAGCTGTAATGAAAAGTATCACATGTAGTAAAGGTTTTTGTGAGAATGTTATTTTGAATTTTATCTTTGTTTATATTATTAGGTAAAGGGTTGGTTAAATATCAGGTTTTTCCCTGATAAAAATATTTTCTATTCTTGTATTTATCCGAAATGCTGTTTTTGATAAATAAAAATTTGAATCAATACACCGCCTTCACTGACGCTGTTTCCAGTGTCATCATTTACGATTTTTGAAGGTCCGATAAGGACTTATAAAAATAGTAATAATAAAATATACACAGCTGGAAAAAAAAATGAGGCTTACATAAAAATGTTTAAATTGGTTAACATTTATTACATTTTTAATATTTAAGGTATTACTAATAATATGTATGTGATTTGATGTTTTTGTTCTGTTTGTTTTAATAATTCAAGTTATAAATAAAATGACTAAGATATATTTAAATGTCGAAATAAAAAATCGGATATGTGGCCTTTGTTACACAAAAACTGTATATTATTAGATATATTAAAAATATTAACAATTTTTTGGTGAAAATTAATTTTAAATGTTTAAAAAATATTTTTCCATTTTTAATATTTTTTAATCAGTTTTCTCCAACGGAAATTAATGAAAATATTTGAAGTTTTTATGGTTATCAATTTTACATCTTAATGAATTAACAAAAAATAAAATGAAAAAATGAAAATATATCAGTTTTCGATTTTTAAATGGTTAAAACAAAATTATTTTCACTATCCGAAAAAGCAATGCAATCATAATTATTTTATAATATAAAATTAAAGTGATTTATTTAAAGGCTTTATGAATAAGGCAAGGATTAAATTGTCTCAATTTTAATAATCTAAAAATTTAAATGCATAAAAAATGAAATGGGAAAAACTGTTTAGCTGAAAATAAATATCTTAAATGTTTTAATTAATTAATACTTTTAATGTAAGATCGAAAGCTGAAAATAAATTTTTTTTGAATAAAACATTTGGGAAATGATTTGTCTAGCGTTAAAAAAATACAATTTTTGACGATTAGATTATGAAAAATATTGTTTTAATTCTTAGAAAATTAAACTAAAAATAAAATACAATAAAATCTTTAAATTTTCTTTTTAATATTTCTTTTTAAATCAATATTAAAAATAATATAATTTTATTTATTTATTGATTTTTTTTTCATAATAAAATATTTTATTCACTTATGTGAATAGCTGTTTTGAAGATCTTAGATTTTTGTAATTTCCCAACCTTATCGATCAACTCACAATAATAATCACTATTTATCTTCACCATTATCTTTTTGAGAATTTCTCCCAGATTTAAAGTACCAATCCTGCAATAAAATGTTGCCACTGAAGAGGTTATAGCCACATTATTTTCATAATCCGTCAAGTTTATTTTCACTTAAAATATTTCTAAAAGGAAAAATTAATAAAGCTTCGAAATTCAACTGTACTAACGAAAATACCGAATCAGTTCTGCAATGTTATAAAAAATGGATATGTTGTTTACCAACATGTTGTTAGGTGTCAATTGGAACTAACGAAAACTAACTCTGTGATTTCTATGTTATAATATTGTTTTTTTAAAAAATATAAAAAATATTATGGTATGCATAGATTCACATCGTTTTAAGACGAATAATTTTTATAAATATTATTGCAAATAAAACACTACATTTGCAGTACATATATGTATTTTTATCTACTTCCATTATATTTTCTGCAAATGAATTGGTAAACTTAAATTAATATTCAAATTAATGCTATAAATAAATATAATCAATATTAACTTATTTAAACAAAATACAAATTTTCAGATGTAATATTTTTAATATTACTCAAATTCCACATGAACATCAGTCATATGAACGTATACATAGCCTTAATATATTACAGTACCTGGTCAAGTATTATTTTAAAAACAGTGGTATAACACTAAAGTATAAGTTAACATCGGCCATGATAAAGAAGAGACTAGTTTGGGGAGTGAAATACAAACACTACGAAGACACACTTTGGTCAAAAGTAAATAAAAATTATTTTCTACAGAATGGTTTTCATTAAATCGGTTTAATTTCTTACGTCAAAAAACAATATTTTTTGTATGAGTCTATTTCAATGGCCAGGTACTGTAATTTCAAAATGATCCTCATATAAAACTCAAAGACAAAGCTGACAAGTTATCCAAGAATAATTAGAAATTGAAATATTATTTGGAAAATATTTTCATACGATCTTAGGAAATAATAATGAGATCAACAGTAAAAACGATTCTGTTTCAAGGATGAGATTATTTTTAGGAAGAAATAAAATTTACTTTTACTTTATTTGTTTTGTGAAAATGAAAAATATACTTTATATTTTTTAAAGTAAAAGTCTTGGGAAAAGTCAATAATTTAATATATTATTTAACTATGACATTGAACGTGAATAAATACGTTAAGCTTGATAATTTTACAAGCTTACGGTTTTAAAATTATTGCGATTTGAAAATTTTTTCTTAAATTTAAACAAAAAATTATTTCTGACCACCAATATGTTTGCCAATTGGAACAACGTGTTTTATACTTTTTAATAGAAATCTTTTGTCTTTATTTTTCTTAAAGAAATGCTTTGTAATTAAGAATAATTAATACAAAATAAACATAAATGTATATAATCAAAGAGTCAAGTATTAAAAAAATAATTTGTTTAAATTAATATTATTGTTATAAAAGAAGTTATTGAAAGAAAATCTTAATGATTTAAGAAAAAGAAGATGAATTCGATAAAAATAAATTTAGAAAAATATTTAGACTTTATGAAGAAGTCTATAAAATTAATTATGTACATTACATTCAGTAATAAAACTTAATTTCAATATTCTTTATAAACAAGCCAAACTCTGGGTCTTTGGTGTAAGTGAGTGGTTCATTTTTCGGACGGTTCTTAATCGGATTAATGACATAAATATAAGTGGGTCTGTCTTCAAAGAAGGTGATAATTATAAAGCCAAAATATGAAGTTATAATGGCTCCTAGACTCACTTGGTTTTTCTATGTTTGAACTGTTCACAATTGAGAGAAATGTTTTGTTTTAAATCACAAGATTTTTTTTCATTTGTAATTTTAATTATTATTTCTTTATTGGTGTCAAAACTCAGACAATTTTGATTGATTCATTTTATTTCATTGAGAATCTTCAACATGCTTTAACATATTTTGATGACTGTTCTTTTGAATTTATTAATATTTTATTGATCATTATGATGCTTATCTTTGACTTTTGGCTTTCTCCTTGTAATAATTGCTACTGTGGATAGTATTGTCTTTTCAAAGTGTTATTTTGGCTTGGTATTACATATCATTGGATAAATTCATTTGAATATTTACTCTTAACTGAACCGAAGAAGACAATGATGTCTCCTTTCACGGATAATTTATTTCCCTAATATTTACAATAAAATCGTGTTTTACATATAAAGGTTTTACTTTATTCTTTTTAAATCTGACTTTCTTCGTATACTTGACTCTTAAAAGAATTTTGCACATTACTAATATAATATTTCCTTTGTTATATCAAATAAATCAATTATAGTATTAAGTATTAATTATTAATTATTATTTTTTTGACTTGAATTGATTATAATAACATTAAAAACATTCTGAATACAAATTTTAATATTCTGAACTGTTTTGTTTCCCATAGAGTTTAATTTTGTATAGTCTTCATACAGTTTCATCTATTCCGTCGCTTATAAAATGATATTATATTATTATATTGTTATTTAAATGGATAATAAAAAGTTCAGTTATTTACTATATAATATAATTTCAGCGTAACTTTCATTGAAATAGAATGAAATAATTCATTTTTTAATTGAATATTCAAATATTGAGATGACCATAGATAATAGTAATAATAATAATAATAATTAATTAAAAAAAAAATAATAATAAATAATAATAATAATAATAATAATAAATAATAACAATAATAATAATAAATAGTAATAATAATAAAATTAGTTATTGGATTTCCTCTTTTATATTCGAACAAATCAATTTTCGTATAATAAATAAAACAAAAATAAATAATAAGCTAATAAATAACAAGTCTAATAAGTATTAATATAAAGTAATTTTTATGGCTTGACTAATTAAGAAAATAAATCTTTCATTATTTCCATAAAATATATCGATTTCTTTTTCCAGATTTTTCAACTGCTTTTTGTATTGTTCTGTTCATCATGTTACCTTCAATCAATATTCAAACGTTGATGAAAGAAATAAATGTAACTTTGCCAATGTCAGAAAATCAGCTTCAGTCCAATCCAATAGCAAAGGTTTTAGGGACTTTCTTAAGCTATTCTCCTGTCAATTTCCGTGGAAGTATTCAATATCAAATTTTGTCAGAAGAAAATTCAGAAAATGACCTATTCATGGATTCGAAGTCGGGTAAATACTTTTCTTCCACATATATTTTTTATTATTAAAAAAAATTAACTTTTCATAATATATTTTAATTCATGATAAATCTCAATGTTAATGTTAAAATTTTATATCAGTTGCCATGAAGGGTTTATTACCTTAATATTATTAATGTACAATAATTGTTGGATTAGCCAATGACACTACCTGGTTTCTGAAAATTGACCGTAAATAAGTCTGTAAATGATTGTGATAATTATAAAAATATTTTTTAATAATTCTAATATTAAAGAATTTTTTAAAGTTTGTAGAAAATTTGTAAAATAATAAATTAATTTTCTTAGTATGCATTAGCAACTGTAATAATTGTACTCCACAAGTAGGGGCTGTTGGAAATAAATTATTTCTCCCCACGTGAGTTTAAAAAGCAGCATATGAGAGGAAAATGAGAAATTATTTTCACAAATTTTCACAACCAAAGACCGGATTGGTCGGCTGGCTGTCAGGGGTTACCATTTAAGTTGAGAGACTTCCAGAGACGCGCCCGAAAGAAAAAGAAAGTGAAACTTATCTTTTTTGTTTTAAAAGTTGAAATTGAAAAAAAGTTTGGAATTTACTATCAAAAATGAATTATTTGGAAAAATAAATGAGAACACAAAGATATTAAAGAAGTCCAAAAGGCAATCAAATATTTTCGAATCAATAAATAATTAATAAGATTCAGTTTGACTAAGTCGAAAATTATCATATTAAAATAAAGAAGGACTAGATAAAATGAAAGATGATGTGAAATGTCTTGCTCCAGTTTACGAATCTTATGTATTGAATTTAAACATTGAACAATGACGAAAAATATAAAATACGTAATTAATATTAACAAATAAAAATAATTTATGAATTCTTTATTTACCAATTCTGTGACAATTTTCAAATATACAACTTTTGTTTTAATTATCAAAATATTATCACGGGAATGACAAGAAGATTACAATGATAATACATCAGGAGCGATATATTGAATTCTATTATTCTGTGACACTTGTCGAAATCAGTCAACCGAACAATAATTTCTAGAAATTGTTATTTTATACAGTGAAACAAAATTTTGTGGAAGAATTCACATTAAATTGGATTACTTCGATGATTTTAATGTATAAAACAATAATAACCAATATGAATTTGAGATATAAGCTTTATTATTTGAACGTAAAATATAAAATAAATATCCCTATTATACCCCAATCAGATGATCAAGGTTGACTTAATATAATTAAATTCAATTGTGAAATATAAATTTTAATAATTAAGCCGATGTGTTCATAAAGGTAAATAATATATTTAATTAAGTCATTAGAAAAATAAATGGACGTGTCTTTTATTCAGATTCATTGTAGGGCGTCAAGCGTGACTAAAATGCATATTATTATTGATTTCGCAACTCAATTTTGCTATAAAGTAATATCATTGATTCTTTTAATGTTACAATAATAATGGCTACCTAATAACACGAATAACAACAACCATTATATATAATTTAAAGAGAATTATTTCAGAGTGGTATATATATTGAAACCTTTTATATTTCTCTGCCTCATTTTCAATTAAAGAATCAATTCCATAGACCCCTTTTACCTTTCTTTTTTTATTAATGACCTGTATCGAGGAACAGTCAATCTGGTATGATAGGTGACACTATTTTTTTAAAGTTTTGGCGCACTGTTTCCTTTGAAATTAGAATTTTTCGATCCAATTTCCGATTATAAACACCAATCTTGTTACCGGTATTTTTCAGTGACTGGGAATCTGATATTATCTAAAAGCCTTGGCTGACCTCTTTTTGTAGTGTCGGTACTTAGTTTACCAGTATCGAAAGTTTTGAATATAGAATAAGTTGTGGAATCAGAAATATTGTTCTTAAAATATTCCAATACTACCTTTTAAGAAAGCTGTCCAAGAATTTCATATATTTGCTAACGTAAGTAATCTTGCTTGGCCTCTTTCACTTATAATATTAAAAGTATTAATAAGTTAACTTTAATTTTGTAAAATATGTCGAAATTTATTTATAAACACGTCTAAACATTTTTTGAAGTTATACGTACTTGAATTTTGTCCAACTACTTTATTGGAACCTGTTAGTAATAACAAGATAACTCTCTGTATCAGTTTGGTTCAATAAGATTTTAATAACAATGACCCAAAGTTTTTGGAAAAATAAAACAAACAGATCCAATTAAACTGATGACAAAATATTTATCATGAAAATATTATTAAACCGAAATGTTATTTTTTTATTTTAAAATTTTGTTTTAATGATTAGAACGATGATTTGGACAGACACTCACATATCGACTAGGGTTTGTAAAGTACCGAAAATTTTATGCCTGGTAAGTTACTGCCAGAAAAAGTCAATCCCGGTTTCTTACCGATTTTTAATAAGTCCAGAAATATAAAAATGTTAACAGTTCTTCAGAAGTTCGTTATTTCCCAATATTTGCAAAGTATGACTTCCGTGTTGCTTCCTATAATTCTAGGTCTTTGCCTAAATCAACAGTAGATAGAGAAGCAGGATTGTATTTCCTAATCTTGTTAACCACTTCAGTGAGATATCGGTAAAACATCGGATCATTTGATTTATTATTAATGTCACTTGAGAGTAAAATATCATCTTCTACTTTTTGTGTTTGGAGATCGTTAGACTGTTAAAAGTTGAGTTCGCAATACTCTTTATCTGTGATTTATCTGTGTCATAATTTGTGATAAGAAAGATTTTGAACAATTAATTTTTCTTTACTATATTTGGATCTTCGAGATAAAGTATTAGTCAAATAAAATCATTCATACGTTATCGATTTTTCATATATTTTATTCTGGTCGTTGAATTTATCTTCCAATTTTTTCTGAAGTTCATATCACAAATGATCCCCAAATATCTTTAATTTCCAATCAGTATGGAGTGATTCCTACATAATAACTGCTATGATGATCTAACCAGAGAATTATTATGATTCCTAATTGTTTGGTGCTGATGATTTTTTTCAATTTTTTTTGGTTGTTTAAAGAAGTGGTAGTCATTAAGTAAAAGGTCGAATAAGTATGCTGGGTAAGGCAGGGTTTGACTTAATTTCTGTAAGATCGATTGTTCTACATGAGGTCGAGCGTTATCATGAAGTAGAATCTGTCCTTTCCTATTGACTAATGATGGAGGTTGTTGTCTATCTTCAAAAATTGCAATAAGAGGGGAAAATGTTTCAGAAATCAGAATGATGTTAAAAAATTCTTCAATGATTTCATTGATTCAAAAACTTCGTAATTTTACTCAACGAGAATAAATAACTAAGCTTCTCTTTTGTTGAATAAAACGTGTTGAATTGAATGGTTCTTATTTCGATTAATTATGTTTTGTTTTTTAAAAACAAATATACATTCAAAGTTCAATGTTAAGAAGCGACATTATTTTTCGAACAACCTTATATGTAATGGAGGCATAATTATTTCTTGAAGATTTCTTCTTTTTATTTGACATTCTTTTTTCTTTTTTTTTCTTTTTTAAGAATTCATTTGGTGATGTATATTTTGATTCAACTACTCCATCATAAATAATTCTAATTTTGATGTTCCAATATTGACATAATATCATTAATTTTCTCTCATGTTGACTAATCCAAGCAAATTACTCTTCTTCAAATCTAGGATAATTATTTCTAATAGACATTTCTATAGATAATATTTCATATAATAACTCGTTTGAAAACTTGTATAACAATATTTACTACTGAGAAACATGAAACATACATTACTTTAATCATTTTTATCAAAGTAAACTATGAAGTAGTACTTCTCATGTGTTTTTAAAGTTTTTAGAATGTTCCATTTTGTTCCTAATACATGTTTTCTGCTTGAGATTTTGTTTTTATCTTTCATGGTGAATATATTTCATTTGAGAAATTATACTTAGATTCCATCCAGGATTCTTCAATATGAAATCATACATGACATAATTTAAAGATAAATTACAAATCTTCTCAAAACCATAATTAATGGGTTTCTGTATAATATTTTTCTGATTTTAAGCATTATATTTTGAGTATTGGAAACAGCAAATTTTCATGACAAAAACTAAATATTTCGTTCTCTTCAAAGAAAAGTGCTTCCAAAACATAGCGGCTGTTGAAAGCTGCAAACACTGATTGAATGGGAAAAAACGTGTATCTCAGTTATTGACACTTCACATTTATCTTCAGTTCAGAAGTGACTATTTTACCTGTTTGGCTTTGTAGAAATTGGAAAATCTGACTCATTGCTCCACCAGATATTGTTTAGGAAAATCGTAAATTTTTTCATGTAGTTGTTCTTGAAACACCAGCAATGGTAGCTGTGGAAGTTAAAGGCAAGGTCTGCTTTGCGGATGATTTCACGATTTCCCGTATTTCTTCATTTTGTATTCTTCGCTTCTCGGTAAATATTGAACTGCCCTATGCGTTTCGAATCTTTTAATCAATACATAGATAAATTGGCGATCAGGTAACTGTTGCTCTCTTTTGATATCGCGTGCAGTTCCGAATTCTCTGATATATTGTTCTACAGATACGCTCTTCTTGTAATATAGCTTCACGAAAAATATGCTGTATTTATTTGGAAAAATGTATATTATTTTAAATTTCATTTTATTTAAATAGATTAATAAGAACAAAAATGGAATGTTAATTATGAAAACCTTATTTAAACAAATAGATAATACTTTCAAAATTAGTAAAATTTTAATACTTGTTTTAATTCACTTTTTTTGAGCCTTTATGTTTTATTACTTACAAAACAAAAAAATGTGTAGAATTTACCAGAAAATATACAACACTCATTGAAAAAATGTAGTTGAACAACAAAATGTCCGAGTATGGTTTACCAAACTTCGTGCTGTATATATTAACTTTAAAAAGTCATTGCACTGTTGAAGAAAGAGAATTGGAATCTATGTTAAATGTAGACCAAATAAAAAGTTGGAAGATGTTTTATATCACTTGGATTGATAAATGTGTATGGCATTTGAATTCTATATATAATATTAGAAAAAAACATTTGACAAAAATTCTGTTTGTATTTCATTGAATAGAAACAAAAGGATGTTAAAAAAATGTTGAAAGAGATGAAAGTGAATAATGTACAATAATATTCAACAAAAATGACTTTGGATAAGGAAATATGACAGTATGGTAGAGCTCAGAAACGAATTAACACAAAATGAAGATAAAACTGTTTGACAGGATTGACAATTGGCTAGTCTGAAAGTATCTCTTGAAGAGTGTCAAGCTTGGTCAATGATAATAAGAGGATATTTCATCTAGGCACTGTAATACCACTCAAATCTGTTCGTCCTCTTCAGAAATTTAAGAAATCTGGATGTGATATTCCATCCATATTCTTCTGAAATTGTTTTGTTCAATGCAGTATGTTAATGAAATACGGATCTAGTCTTTCGAAACGTAAAATTTCCTTATTTCAGTTTTGCTTATCAAAATCCAAAAATTACACTAGAATGGAAGTAATTATTAGAATTATTATAAAAAATCAAAAATATCTAAATAGTATGTTTGAATGAAAAATAAAGGTACAACTGTATCTTTTTTAATTCAACAAAACATTATTCGCCAATCCAGTATTTATTACAATCTTTATTTTTATTACTGAGATCCGATCAGTAATTTATATTACCGAACTTTACTGATATATGATATTTGATGTGATCATTATCGCACACATTTAAAACAGTATAAGTCTTCAGGACAGTCAGTAAAAATGTATATCAAATTAATAAAGTTTGATTTCATTATGATTGTTTCCTATGATAAATTATTTGCTACCATCACTGTTGGTTCAGACCTCATATAGAATTTTTGATCTGGTGATATTAGAGAGAGAAATAATTCCTTTACGGGCTTTCGAAGCCTTATGAACGTTACAAATAAAATGTGATCACATTTGAATAACCCTTATAAATCACTTTGGTAGGCACATATGTTCACAGAAGCAGTAATGGTGTTTGTTTGATGATCAAATTGGAATCGGTCGTGAGATATATAAAATAAAAAATATAAATTAACTGGAAAACATTAATCAGTTTACAACATAAATTTTCTACAGTACTCTGCATCAAATTAATTTTTCCAATATCGTTTTCAATTAAAAAACCCGAAACTAATTAAATAGAAATTCGTTTTTATTATGACAAATTAAAATTGAATAAGTTGAATTTTTAATTAACATTTTTCACAATTATATAGCGTAATTATTGGTTTTAAGACATTTTCCCTATATACTTTTTGAAAAATCCAATTATTTTTTCACAAACTACGGAAAGCTTTTTTTTTAATTATTATATTATAAGAAATTATACATCGCTCTATTCTACTCTTTTATTTATCTTGGGAATGATTTCCTATCTTCAGTCAAATTTCTTATATCTAGGTCCTATAGTTAACTAATTACTATAATTTATATTATTATTAATATAATGAATAATATAAATCATCAGATTTTACAAACAACATTTTCTCTATTGCGAATTATGCAAATTGAATCAAACAAAGTAGTGAGAAAATATCATTTTATTTAGTTTTATAAGCGAAAATATACTTATATTTTTTGGTTTAAATAAAATATTTAATAGAATAGGTTTTGAAACATTTAAAAATCATTTAGTGAACATTAAGAATTAATTTTTGTTTTAATGTAACTTTAGAGAATACTTGTTTTAGTGAAAAGTTTAATATGTCAGGTTAGTATTGAGTGTTAATGTAATTTTTCATTAAATATTTATAGGAAGTTATTTAGGACACGTTTTGCAATCAATAAGTCAATTAATAATGTAATCTCGTTTTTAATTATTGCCCTAAAAACCTTTCTAACACCTTTAGATACCATCACCCAAAACTGAACCTAGTCTGGTCTCAAGAAATTATGCAAATTTTTTCATGTCTTCTATTTAGTTAAAATTTATAGTTGCACACTTTAGCAAAATAGTTTAAGTATTACATCATTATTATATATTTTTCTGTTTCTTCCTATTATTATTATTA
>JBBMKC010270534.1:0-19663 GCA_037834085.1 Bipalium vagum | reverse complement strand
AAAATTGTTATGAATCATGTAATATGAGTAGTGAATAAATAAATACTGTTCATATTTAATTTTCTTTTGATTTATTTATAAATTTTACAGTTTATAGGTCAATTTTTAGTAATTATTAGGTCAAAACGTTAGATCAATTTCAATGATTTTTAGGTCAATTTTTTTGGGGGCCCTAGTTATAAGTTTAACCATCTTCTGTCACCTTGTTTCGTAAATTTTTTTTATCATTTTCTTTAAAATTTTGTTACATCTATCAAAGACTATAGCTTTACCTTCATTCTCTGTTGAATAAATTTTTATTTCATTATCATCACAAAAATCCTCAAATGTTTTATTATAAAATTCAGTAACTTTATTAACCCAGAATTTTTTAGGTTTTCTTTGGTACTCTCCAAATATTTCTTCAAAACCATCTGTTATAGATTTTCCAGTTTTATTTTTAAAGGAACAGCAAAAGCATATCTTGTGTATAAATCAATAACTGTTAATATTTTATAATTCATCTCATGTGACCGAATCTCTTTCTCCTGAGACAAATATTAAATCTGCACTCTAAATATCATCTTTATTAAAAAAAAGAAAAGGATAATGAAAATAATATTTGTCATTTTTGTGAAAAAGAAAATAAAAATTTTTTTGATAAAGTTATCGATCATAATCATTATGATGAAAGTTACAGAGTACCAACTCATTCAATATTCAAGCAAGTGCTTTAGAGTTTGTACTAATATTTTTTCACGATGGTTCTGGTTATGACTTTTATTAGTTAATAAAGGATTTAGCTTATGAAATATATTTAGATGAGTATAACTCAAATCTAAATGATGTATTTTATCTAATTCCAAAAACAGATGAAAAATATATTTCATTTAGTTATATGAAAACATATAAATTTGTAGATTCATTAAGATTTCTTTTATGTTCCTTTTATGGAGCAGAAAAACCATTGGGTGAAAATGATAAAAAATATTTAAAGGAATTGGTTGGTGATAATTTTAATTGATTAGAAAAGAAAAGAATTTATCCCTATGATTATTTTACAGATTTTGAAAAATGTAATAGAACAGGATTATAATAAAAAATTATTATTTTTAGTATTATTATTATTATTTTACTTCTGACCCTTTTGTGGTCTTTAAACATATAATGTTTATCAGGGTTTACAGGAATGTGCCATTGGCTAACCCAACATATAAAAATTTTGTTTATGAATATATTGATAACAGTAATCAATTGAAATTTTCTGAAGATTATTCTTAATTAATTAATCATTTTTTAAATCAATGTATTTGGTTGTGACATATAAAATGTCCAATTACGCAATATGCAATAAAAAGCAATAAAAGTCCAATAAAAAGTTTTATTTAATTGAAATATTCACCATCAGATTTTACACATTTTTGCCATCTAGAAACTAGTTTCAAAATGACAGTGGCATTAAAAATCTGGTTCTCTGGATTCGATGTATTCGAATATGGCCTTTTTGACATCCCCCGAATTAGCAATAATTTTTTTATCCAAAAAATTATCTAAATTTTAATCTGTCGGAGATAAGTCGGGCGAATATGGTGGATGTTTCAAAGTTTCAATTTTTAAGTCTAAAAGCTTTTGCAACGTCTTCTTTGACACATGTGGTCTGGCATTATCATGCAAGAGTATAATTTCTTTCCTATTGACCAAAGAAAGTTGTTTAATGCATAAAGCTTGATTATTTCAATTTCGGAACAATATTTATCTGAGTTAATATTTTCACCTTGTTCCAATAAAGAAAAATGTATGACTACAGTCATAGACCACCATACTGTTAACATTGTCTTTTTCGAGTGTAAATCCGACTTTGTTCAATGTAAAGGAGCTTGGTCGGCATTTAACCATTGAGCAGAGCGTCTATGATTGTAATAAATAACCCATTTTTCATCACACTTGATGATGCGATTTTAAAATGGGTCTTTTTCATTTCGATCCAGCAGTATTCGGCAAATTTTCAATCTCTGCGATTTTTGAGAATTAAATAAACGGGGAACCCATTGATCCATCTTTTTTTTTAATAATACAATATTAGGATTTATTTTTGAAGTTGATTTAGGGTATAAAGATGAAGAAACAAAAATATTGTGAATTTTATTTATTTGCTTCCGTTTCTAGTATTGTATAAGATGAAGAATTATCTGATTATCAAAAATATTTATTAGAAACAAATAATAAAGCACACACAAAAGTGTCAAAATTAATTTTAGATATGAAACCAAAAAAGAATTATATAGCTTATTTTAAAGTTTTAACATTTTATCTTTTAAAAAAATAAATAAGTAAACCAACATTTGAAAAAAGAAAAATATTTTCATATAACTTTTCTTAACTTTCTTTTAAATAAAAACAAAATATAGAATATAAATTTTGAAATTTCAATAAAGATAGTTGAGAATCTATTCTAAAGTATTCATAAGCTTTTATATTATTCAGATAAGTTAAATGATTTTTTCAAATAAAATAGGATTCAAAGGATAATAAGAAATATTCCTTTTACTCTCAATAATAATATTTTGGATAAATTAAATATATTTTTTGATAAAATTCATTTCAGATTTTCTAAAAGCAAGAAATAAATATATAGGTTTATTGGGAACATTATTTAATTGCATCTGTTAAATTTCTTTGTTCACAACATCGAGATAAAAAATAATATTTATAGATTTTCCATCATCTATTCTACTTATAAAACTCAATTCTGATGAAGGATTTAAAGTAAATTCAAATTAAAAAAATGTAAAATAATTTCTAATGCAATTAAAAATAAGTTTACTAATTGATAATTCTATTGTTTCACAATTTTCTCTTTATTTCTTTTTAGAAGCAATTCTTATATTAATTGTTTCTCAAAAAAAATTTGAACCTCTGGAATTATATTTTAAAATTTTTTTTTCAATTCTTTTATTTTATTTCATTTTTTTACATGATTTTAGTTGGTTTTGAATATTAAATAAAAGAGAATTATTTTTTTTACTTACGATTATATTTACATTTAATAACTTCATTGAATAAATCGTTTTTAACTTGTTTTAAATATTGCTTAACATATTTCATATTTACAACATTATCATATACTGGATTAGATGCATTAATTTTTTTATTATTATTCATATTTATAATTCCTTTCATGGAATCAGGTTGAAAATTTTATGATTTCACAAGACTGGCAGGCCGAGATGGTATATACTTAGATAGTAATTGCATGTCTTGTGGTTCAAATCTTTTGAAAATCGTATTTTAAATTAAAATTAATATGAACAAATAATACTTTAAAAAAAGTATTACACAGATACTAAAAATATAATATGTAATATATAATAAAAATTAAGATTTAGTGTATGGGTTCAAAAATGAAATTGTACAAAGATGGATGGGTTCAAAAGGTAAAATTGTTAAAGAAATCTTTTACGTATAATAAATGCTATAATAAATATAGCAATATTATTATTATTATTTGAAATTCTTAGTGAATGAAGATGAGAATGCTCCTCAATTTAAAATAGATGAAAAAACGTTTCATGATATTTCTTCACCAAATATTACTATAATAGAATATGTAATAATTAATAAAGATAATATAATGAATTATTTAAAAAACATGTTAAATAAATTTTTGAAAAATTAAATATCAATTTATAGTTAATGTTACGATTCACTAGAGATAATGAATTCATTTTAAAAAATACTGAATCTGATCAGATTATAAATTTAAATAGATATATAACAGAGGATGATATGATAAAAGGTACGTTATACTAATGTAATTGTTCCTTCGGCTTCATTCTAGATACTTTTTGAAGTCACCACGTATCTCTAATTATAAAGAATTGTTGGATAGAAAAATAGATATAGTAAAAGGATCAGAGTTGATAATTGACAAATATTATTCTATTAAAGTTAAAGTTGTAAAAATAAATTCATTAAAAGGAGGTTCTTTTATAGAATTACCTTTTAGAAGTAATTGTTTTGTTAATATAAATACATATAATAAATGTTTTTAATATTGTGTATTAGCTCATTTAAATCCCTTAAACAAAAATGCTAATGATCCAAATAGATATATTTATGATAGTGATTTATTTAAAGAATTAGACGAGTCAACATCAGGAAATAAGTGGGTTTCAATTAATGATATAAAACAATTTGAAAAAAGATAAACATACCAATAAATGTATATGAATTAATGGTTAAGGGGAATGTAAGAGAAAACTATACAACAGATGTAATATATTATTCAGATTTAAATGAGGGGTTAAATACAAAATCTATAGACTTATTATTACTATCCAACAAAGTTGACATTCATTCGGAAACATAAAAGAATAATAATTATCATTATTTTTAAAAATTTTGAAAGACACGTGTTGTGAAATGGGGTATAAATTACGTTCAAATCAAGAGTTACATTGACTAAAATGTTATGCTAAAAAATATAGTTAATGAGAAATATTTTTTCTAATTTTTTTTAAAAAATATTTTTGATTTCCTTAACTATAGCCTTTTTAGTAAAACATTTTAGAAAATATGTGTTATATAGTTAATAAAATAATAAGTCATTATGTTTTTATTTAAATCTTTAAAATTTTATTAAATTAAATTACAAATTTTGAATTGTATTACAGTACCCTCCAAAAGTTTGTTCACCCCCTATCAAAATAAAAAAAACGAATGTAAGTCAAGATTATTTATCAAATATTCACCACAATTACATTTTAAGACTTAGTTTGATGCCCTTTCATATTGAGAATAGAATCGCATTGCCATTGATTCCACGAGATTTTGACAATATTTTCTATCCAAAGAATACCAGTGTTGTTGAACTGTTTTCCACAAATTTTCTTAGGAATGGCATGGAACATGCTGCATTTCATGCTTAAATCCCCAAATAATTTCAATTGGGTTGACATCCGGTGAATTTACTGGCCAATCTAGCACATCAATATTTTTACTTTAAAGTACTTATAAGTGCTCAAAGCCCTATGTGGAGGTGCCATGTCTTGTTGGAAAATGAAATTATTCTCAGGGAATACTAAGCATTTAGCAACGACATCAATGTCATTTACTATTCTTCTCTGATATAATTTGGCATCCATAGAACCTTCTACCTTCTTTAATAATCCCACACCATTCGAAAAATAGCATCACCATACATATTTCCTTGTTTGCCATTGTCATTTGCTATCCGTAATACTCAATGTTTCCAGTGCTGAATATAATACTGGAAATGCTTTAGCCACTGAAGACAACATTTTTCCACTTATTAAAATCGCAGTTCTTATGCTTGTTGGCCCATAACATTCTCTTTTGTCTTTTTCTTATTGATAGAAAAGGTTTCCTTATGCTTTTGTAGCCATGAATACCATATTTTTTGATGATTGATACCTTTCGGGGTCTTCCAATGCGAGCTAAATCTTTAGTTTCATTTGTTCTTAAAAACTGTTGCAAATTTTTTGCATTCCACGTCTAGATACACTGTTGAAATATTGATTCTGTAAATCTAATTGAATTTCATTCCAGGTTTTCTCATTCTTCTTAAGTACAACTATGACATTTCTATTAAATTCGGATATTTTCCTTGCCATTCTGTAACTGAAATAAACGCTATAAGAATTATAGAAATTTAAATGATAAACATACATCAATATTATTTAAACATTGCAGACAATAATAATTAAATAATTTAAAAATTAAGTTATTAAAACAAATTACTTAAATTAGTACTAAATTTTAAAGATGGTGAACAAACTTTTGGAGGGTACTGTAATTATTTTCTTCTTTTTTCGGATTGTGCTTTTTATTCATTTAATTTCTAAATCACTTTTTTTCTTCGAACGTATTTCCATTACTTTTCTTTCATAACTCTATTTTTTCATAGTAGATTTTGATTTCATTCTTTCTCTGTACTATAGCCTCTTGGAAAGTTTTTATTTCTTCCTTTAATTCATTAATTCTTTCATCTAAAAAATATTAAAAATAATTATTAATCTAATGAAATAATACTCTCAACCGCTAAATAATACATGGAATTACTTGAACTGTCTAAAAATCTTTTATTTAGCTCATATGTCGACAATAATTTACTGAACCACATTTTTTTTTCATTTAAATCTATAATACCATAAACAATTATATTTGTAAACAAAAACTTTTTCCATCTCTGTAAATGTTAGTGGATTATTTTAATAGTTGTTAAATATTCAATTGAATTCATTCATGCTTATTTTAATAAATTATTCTGAAATTTTAAATTTTTTCTAATTAATAAATTCTTAATAATATTAAAAATAGTTAAATAAGACTTATCAATGGTAAAATGAAAATAAAAAATTACTTAAATTTTGTTTAAATTACTGTTAGATACAAAGAATTTGGTTTCACATTTTAATTCTTTAATTGAGGACTATTTTATGCACAGCCATGCATTTTCTAATGTAAACAAAGTTAAGTATTTTGGTGAGAAAATTTCTCAATAGGTAATTTCTATTAATAAAAAATTAGATAATATAAAATCAAACAACATTTTTCACCTTATTTCTGTTTCATTATTTAATGTATTTTATTTATTGTTATCCGGATTAAAATTTGGAATTTATTAGGTTAGATGAGATGTGAAATTTATTTACTTATTGAAAATCTAGCAAGAACTAAATACTTATTCGTAATGTGCATTTGAAATATTTTTAATTTGATTGGTTTGGTTGTAATTGTTTTAAAAATGTTTGCAACATAACTAATATGTATGTATTAGAGTTTTGTTATCTGTATAAAATACAATCGGTAAGGGCTCATTATACTAATGATCTCATAATAGTAACATCAACCATTAAAACGCTTTTCAGTAAAGTTCAAATTTGAATTGTGTGTTATCAAGTGACAATAAGTAGTGCGTGACATAAATAAATTGTGGTATGATTTATTATATAAGCTTACTTTTTATTCATTTACATTTTCTCTGGCTAGTATTGGGTTTTCTTAATATATAAGGCATCGGATTATTTTCTTCCGTGGATATATTTAATTTACAAAGATTCTGAAATTATACAATGATAAAATTATGGCGCAAAAAGTCCAATCAATATAAAAAGACAAAAGCTTCCTTATACAGAGATGTAGTTTATTTTGATGTTAGTTTTTTATTGTTATCATTAACGAATAAAAAGCTCTATACATACCAATAATTAGCACAAAGCAAAATGTGAAGGATTTCAAAAAAATTTAATTTTTGAAGATGTGTAAGAAATGTGATAAAATATTCTTTGATATTGTTTGACATTTCTATTTTACCATTATTTTGATTATTAGATTATTTTTTATAAGATAACTATATTATTTATGTTTTGAACAATGAAATACAGTACGTAAATGGGTACTTGTCTAATATCTACCCACAAAAGAGTATTATGTAATTATGCAAACTTTTAATACTACGACGGTCTTTTTACGCGGCGTAGGAACAATGCAAGACGAGTACTACCGCAGCAATGGATATTCGAAGGAATATGTCGAGAAACTAAGGAATGTTTCATCGTTAAGGTTCCGGACCGTTCAGTTACCACTTTACTGCCAATTATTCAGTCATTTATTTACCAGGCAGTATAATTATTTCAGATAACTGGAGAGCATACAATGATTTACAGTTTGGATATCCTCATCTAAAAGTAAATCATAAATATAACTTTGTAAATACAGTAACAGGAGCACATACCCATACTGTTGAGCGTATGTGGCGGAGAGTTAAATTCCGAAATAAGGTACAAAGTAGAACTTCTATAAGTTTTTTAGACTAATACTTCGCTGAATACATGTGGAGAACTCGTCTAAACGGTCAAGATCCGTTTGAAACAATCTTTGAAACAAACAAGACTTTTTTAGTATTAAAATTACTTAAAAGTTTACATAATTACACAATACTCTTTTGTGGGTAGATATTAGACAAGTACCCGTAAATGATATAAGTACTTTGATATCTGAATAAGAGTCCACAAATAACTTTTTCGAACTCTGTTTGCTATGTTTTTTACTATTTGTTTTCTTCCGATAATTTTTTATTAATTCAAAATATACACAAACAAATATTTCATAATTTAAATCATCTCATACATTAACTCTTTCGTTTATAACAGGAATCTTATTTGGTTTTTTAGCCAGTTTTAGTTATCTCTATCATTTTTAGCTCAAAAATATACTCAATTTATTATTAGTCTTTCTCGAAATTAATAGGAACAAGCTGTTACATATAAAAAAAATTGGTGTTTACCTTTTAGTGCTATCCCTTTCTAACTAATCAATAAAGATTTTATGTTTATTGGATTTTTTACTTATATTTTTCAAAAATAACAATTTTCTCATGACAGTTTCTAAAATTCACTAAAAAAAAACGATTTTCATTTTTATGTTCCTAATTTTGAGCTACACATCTACATTATATTTATTACATAACTACATTATTATTTCATTTAATAATGACTTCGGAAAATCTATTTTTAAAATAAATCTTGATTCAAAATAAGAGAAATTAAAATTCTAACTTATTTTCTAGCATAAATAATAAAATAGATCGAATTCCTGAAAATTTTGAGCACAAGAGAAATAAATATTTTATAATTTTTTGAAAATTTTCCGACATCGTTGTCAATGACTTGTTCTCAACCGAGTTTTTTATTTTTTTATATAATAGAGTGGACCTCAGTCACAAAAAATATTTAAAATCTGTTTTAATGTAGACATTTTCCTAACTTTTTCCAAAAAAGTATTTTTCAATAATCAGTTTTATCCTAACCATTTATTTTGTATTCATTCTCAATTATATTTAAATTAAATAAAGTCTAAAATATCGTTAAGTAAATTTTCTTGAATCATAAAAAAACAATACAAACTATACCATCAAATGATAATTAGCATGCGATCATGTGGTTTAGGCTTAACTTCAGATTTTACCCAATTGAACTTTACATATTATACATTGACGTAAGTATGCTTTTCCAAAGTGACTATAATAAGCTAAAATTTAAATATCTCTAATAACTCATTTACATTATATTTTTCTAAAATATTTCTGTAAAACTCAAAAACGAAATTAATAAATTTTAAGCCCTTATACTAATAATGAAAAATCAATAATTATTAAGTATATAAGTATGAAAATTGATTTTATGTCCGAAGAATCTTACTGTTATATTGTTAATTTACACTATTTGTAAAATTAAAAAGTTAAACATATCTCATATATTAATATAAATGGTCTTTAAAAAATTTTCTATTTCTAAAAATATTTTATCAAGGAAAACGATGAGGAATGTCATAAGCTATTTTCAATATTACATTAAAAAATTACTATCCAAAAATGATTTGTTTTCTTTAAAAATATAAATTAATATTTTAAATTTAGGTGTTAAATAATTTCACCTAACCTTATTAAAAAATGAATATTATTGCAGAGTGAGAATTTTTTGGATAAAAGACTAACCAACTGTTTAACCTCATTTCAAATTTTTAATTTCGGAAGAGATCCAAGCATATGTCACAATCATGCCTCACAATCATCAGCGATAATTGTTACAATTTCAATTAATTCAAATAAGCGATCTTCGTTATCTGGTCTTTTCGTCGGACGCATTGTTTCCATTTGGTAAAAAAGTTCTCAATAGGATTGAGCAACACGAAATATGGTGGTAAAAATTGAAGAATAAGTCCCTTTTCCTCAATCAATCCTCTGGCCACTTTACATTTATGGAATGGTACAGTATTGATTATAATTAGTATTTGCCGGTTCTCTCAGTTTCAATATGTTCCATTATGGATGAAATTAAAGCAGTGAACTTTCTTGAATTCTTCCCCATTATCTGCGCATTATATTTAGTAATGCCAAGTTTGGTAATGGCACAGCACACTGATATTTCTGAATCTTAATCCAGGCATATTTTTGAACTGCATTTGTACCTCTGTGAGATTGGCCGTGTTTTCATCTCATAGATACATTAAAAGAAACACAAGCGGTTCTCATCAATAATTGATATTAAATGATAAAAATCATTGGCATATTTTTCACTGTCATCTATAGATTTCTGATCATTTCTCCTTGTAGCTATTAAGGTCTTTCTTTTCATTGTGTAGCGGAATAATTTAATATATCTGAAAATTTCATAATGCTGAAGTAAACATTGAAATCATCCTTCAATTTTTGGCGAATGTTATCCAGAGTTTTTGAACAATCTGAATCTATTTATTTATGTATTGATTCCACATGATTATCCTCAATTATTTGCTTTTTGAACTCCCTTTTAATTTTCGAGTGTTTCTGTTTTCAGAAATATATATCTAAAATGTTATAATATAGATGTAAAAGTAAAAGCATGTATAAAACATACCTTTATAATTGGATAAATCGAAGATATATTTACGCTATTTTTTTCTGTGATTTGCTTTTTTGAATGCCCATTATCATTTTATGTTTTAAATTTGTGTTTGTATTTGTATAAACAAATATATTTTAATATCGAATATAAAATTTGAAAAAGTGTGAATAAAATAAATGTGAGGTTAAACCCTGTAAATGGTTTATCTTTGTTTTCATATGAATAATTATGTTGCAAAAAATTAATTTAAACATTGTTTTACTTTTTAAATTTATATTAAACTAGTGATATCTGAAAATTAAGTTAAAGTGACATGTTTAGAAACTCTAATAGTGAAAATTTAATAGAAATTAAAAAATGGAGTAAATTGTCCAAATTCAAAAAAATCAAAATTGTGAGGAATAATTAAAATCGAATTGTAATTGTTTTAGATTTATAATACCATTATTTATCCGAAAAGCACAAAATAAAGTTGAAAAAAATTCACATAACACTTTTAAGAATATTTTCGCCAATTTTTTTCTCTTTTAGTCTTCTAGTAGCATTATGTAACCAAAAGGTTAAAAATGAAGATGGATTTTTTCGATTTCCGACCTTACAAATTACACGATAAGCATTTCCTTAAAATTTAAATTTTTGTTGTTTAGTAACCTTTAACAATTTTGTAGAATTTTGAATTATCTTTTAAGTTTAAAATTATAACTGTTTTATTTTTAAAGATATTTTACTAATGTTTAACACAGAAGTGAAGAATATTTCTTTCATTAAAATTTATCTTTTGAAGAAAACACATTGATCTAACTGAAATAGGAAATATTAAAACTCAAACATGTCATTTTTATTAAAATATTTTTCATCATGATATTGAGATATTATTACATTATTTATTACATTTATAATTCTGATGGAATATTTGTCACTTATGTCAAGTTTTTACTAATTGCTTCAAATGGAAAACATAGTTGAGATTTTTATTTTAACCGCTTTTAAAGGACAAGCTTAGAGAAGTAATTAACTGCGCTAGAATTGAGTAATACAAGAATATAAAATACTAAGTTCTAAAATATAGTACTTAGTTAATTGATTAATTTAATGATAGTTTTTACACTGAAACGGGAAACCCCATAATTTTTTGATCACTAATTAACTATTTCAGTTTTGAAGAATGTCTGCAGGTACTTAAAAATACAATTACAAGTTTTCATTAAAAAAATAACATTGTTTATAGATATAACTGTTGCCTATCAATTTACTAACTTTTACTGATATTGTTAAAATATAATTTCAAATTCAGTCCTATAATCGCAGACACAGTTACTATATGGATAGAATTAAGGAAAATAGCGCAATTATTGTTCCAATAGGCAACAGTGTGAATAATATAAGCAATAATACTCTGGACAAGGTTACAATAGCAAAAGTGGCTTTAGAGAACTTTTATACTACTCTTGCTAATCAATGTAGAGATCGAGAATTGAGGTATTGAAATACTTATTGATTTTGTTATTTTTTTGAATATTCAAATCAATGCAGATTGAAAGCATTAGAAGAAATAATGCAAAACGATGGGATAGATGAAGTTGAGGTTAGTGATTTTAGTTTGAAATATTTTGTGAAATTAATAGATTTAAATATTTTTTTCGATGTTTATTTAATTCTGATTTCCAACAACAATTATTCTCCGAAAATCAAGTTAAAGTAATATATAAAGGCTAGTGTATCTTTCCATCTTCGTTTCTTGTAGATCCTCTCCATAGTCTTAAACGTAGATTATATGGTGATCAAAAAATACACGAATTTTGCAAGTTTATATTGAATTTGACATGGTTCTTAAAACACTAATGCTTCCAGATCTTCATCTTCAAATCTTTTCTTTTGTCCGAAAGTTCTTTATGTTCCAAACAAAAATCCCTCTTTCTGAAATGTACAAAACATCTTTTGCACATTACTAAAGATGTAGCATTGTTGCCGTAATCATGAAAATGTATTCTGTTGGTTTCGTCAGATGGTTTTCTGATATTAAAATGAAATAGCATCTGTTTGAGCAAATATTGATTATTTATTACAAATTCACCTAACTAAAACTATGTGAAAAAATATATTGATGTTAATATCAGAATAGTTTTTACTAAATAATTTGAAACAGTATTCAAACTGGATAAAATAAATTAATTCGTTTAAAAAAGTAAATTACTTTTATTAATAAGTTAATTTTAAAAAGGCTTACTTTCAAAGGCATTACCTTAATAATTTTTAAAATCTCATTTCGGGTTTTTTTCACTGTTGGACAGTTTATTATTCTATTAAATATTTTCATTGAAATTTTATTTTCTTATTATTTCAACGAAATAGGTATGGTACATTTTATGAAACATTCTTTAAATGATTTTTTTCCAATACTTTGTTCCTTATCAAATAAATTAATGTTCAAGGATAGTTTTATATTTCAGTATAATTTTGTTCAGTAGTTCAATAATAAATGATAGTTTAAAATGATTTATAAGAAAACTTATTAGCTGAAAAATATAGGTTTTTTAGATATTGCTTGTTTCTTGAAAAAGTGAAAACTAAATTATAATAAATAAATTAATTTTTATTAACTTATCGTATTTTATTTTAATTTCATTTTTTATTTTTTTACTGTATTGTTCATCTTTACAATGTAATACAATAAGACATCTTTTTTGTTTTAATGGTTGACAAAGATCAGATTCAATGGATTCAAGTATGTCTAAAATACAAGTACGTGATTTGCCTAATAAGTAATGAGCCTAATGTAGAAAGGTTAATGTAGAAAGGTTAATGTAAATTTTAAAAAATATTATAATTATATAAAGTGCAATATATTATAGGTAAATGTAAGATATTTGTTTTAATATATTATGGTAAATCGTGCTTTTTTAAATGTCTTTAGAAAATGTGCAATATCGGAACGTCATTCTTTTCTTCTATTAGAAAAAAAATCGAGAAGAAATTCAAAAGAATTAGATGATGTTTTCGGTGAACAAAGTTCTTCGTGGGCTACAACAAAACGATGGTACAATGAATTTAAGGCTGGAAGAAATTCCGTGGTGGACCTAGAAAAATCAGGAAGGCCATGCCAAATCAGCGAAAAAATAAACGAAAACCTATTTGGAATTACACAATGAAAGAAGAATCACAACAAGAGAGTTCACTGTGCGTCTAAATGTTAAATTCGGTAATTATTGGCCAGTAGTGGCATCAGAAAGTTGTGCTCACGATTCCCGCCACGTTTTCTAACTGCTGATATGCAAGATACCATTTGGAGTGTTGCCAACAGAATCTGGAAACTTTACTACGTGTTGGGTACCACATGCTAGATAACATCATCACGATGGATGAGACGCATCTATCTCTCTATATTCCGGAGTCTAAAGGGAATCAAAAGAATGGAAACTTCCAAGAGAGACCAGTTCAAAAAAGATGAAAATATAATAAAAAGCCTGAATGATCTCCATTTTTTGGGATGCTAAGGGCGTGATTGTCACAGATTTTGCTGAATCACGTGTTTGTCTCAACAGTGTATACTATATCACCTTGTACGACAAACTAGGACATTGAAAAGGAAAAACCGATTATCCTACAGTCCAGACTTGGCTCTCCCAGATTTCTTTTTGTTCAAACACCTCAAGCGGGAACTGAGAGGTAAAAAATTTTCATCAAGACCATTTTCAGAAGACTGTCACTGATTATCTGAACGACAAAGATTTCTTCAAAAATGCTTTCTTGCAACTTGTCAACCACTGTAAAATGTGTTGACGTTTCTGGGAACTTTATTGAAAAATAATTACCTTTACATAGTCATTGTTATTAATACAAAATTTTGTGATCGTTTTTTGTTTTCTAGAATAGACTCAGTCTTTATTGGGAACACAACGTATAAATTCAAACTACAATTTCTATTAATATAAAGAGATACGATGGGAAATTGAAAAGTTTCAGGAATGAAGAATATACAAAGGTTTATTAAAAAATAAAAAATTTAATCAAAAAATAAGTTATTTTAATACTATATTACTTTTATCTAATAATAAAAATCACATTTGTTTAAATAAATATTTACATTTAAATATGGCATACAAAGCGGAAAATATGAATTTATCAATGGAAAACTTTCGAACAATGATTTTATATGATTTCCGATGCAGATTGATAGTGTTATACAGTGTATCGATGGTTTCATGGACACGTCTCTCTGGGTGATGATTTCAGAGATCGTCCAAAAAAAGTGTATCCGTTGAAAATATTTAAGTTCGAAAGTAATTGAAGAAGACTTTACATTTCGTTCAATAAAAAAATTGCGTGGGGAGCGGTTTTCAAGCCCCGAACATGCTGTAGAAACATTCAAATCACATGTTTTTGACATACCGACTTCGGATTGGAATAAATGTTTCAATGTTTAAATGAATGCAAAAGTGTGTAAATTGAGAATACTTCGAAAATATATATTGTTTGTGTCATTCCCGAAACTTCTCCACTGATCTACTTATTAGATTTTTAGGTTTGCAACTTTTTAACATACATTAAAATTGTAAATAATTCAAATAAATTATATCAAGGTTTACATATTGCTCTCTTTAAAGGATTAATATGTTTTGCAGTTAAATAAAAATTTGACTACCTTGTTCCAGTATTAATGTAGGATGTCATTTCTCGATTTGCACCAAATTTATTTTAAAGTTTTTTAATACGGTACAAGAGCAGCTGAAACTGCTCAAAAAGTTAATAAAGTTTGTGGTCATGATTCTGTCAATCAGTCAACAGTACGGCGTTAGTACCATAAGTTGGTACCGTAATGGAGATTTATCCCTTAAGATGTGGGAACAAATTGGCCGTCCTTCAAAAATTGATGAAAAGGATTTAAAGGCTCTTAGAAGAGGATACAAAAACGACAATAAAAAAAACTTGCCAAAAGTGTAGATGTCAGTATTGGAACCGTTTCCAGTCATATAAAGTAAATAGGTAAGTGAAAGAAGCTGGAAACGGTGGTACCACATGAGCTTACCATAAAAAATTAAATGAAGTGCTGAGATATTCAGATCTCATTGTGAGGATAGAAAACGACCATTTCTTCATCGTCTGATTACTTGTCATGAAAAAAGGTGGCTATATAATAATATTAAACGTTCAGAACAGTAGTTAGGCAACTGTGAAGTCCTACCCAAAACCGAGTCAACACGAAAAAAGATTATATTTACGGTATGATGGTGTTGAAAAGGAGTGATATATGACGATTACCTAGAAAAGTTAGAAATGATAAAAGCAGAGAAATACTGCCTAGAAAATGATATTATGCAAGAAAAGTGGAAAAGAATATACTCGTTGATCAATAGAAAAGGTTCACTTTTATCTCATGACAAAGCCCGTTCGCACACAACAAAACAAACCATGGATAAACCGAAAAGCCTAAATTATGAAATTCTGCCACATTCACAGTACTCGTCCGATCTCTCACCAACTGATTTCAATTTATTCAAATATTTACAAAATTATTTAAATGGAAAAAGATTTCAGAACAGTTTTTCTGAACAACCTAATACTTAATTTATAAGTAGAACTTAATTTATCAATATTATTATTTTTGATATTTATTTATTAATTGCACAATTCTAGAATTATTTTTAAATTAAACTTGGATAAATTTCTTGATAGAAAATTATGATTAAAAAAATATTTTTAAACTTATATTGTCGGCGTTTAATTTTTGACTTGTATTAGTTATATTTCAGAAAGATGAGAGACGTGCACAACATGCTCAAAAGGAAAGTGAATATTTGAGACTGAAAAGGGCACGATTAGTTGTCGACGATTTTTCTGCTCTCAGAGTGATTGGCAAAGGAGCATTTGGCGAAGTAATTACTAAGTTTCTTGTTGTTATCAGATAAGACATCTAATCAATCCCATTTCAATTCTTATCACTGTTTTTTCTTATTCTTAACAGTCAATGATTAGGGAAAGATTTCAGTTTTTGAATGATAAAAATTCTGATAGACGTTTTTTGTTTATTTAGAAAATCAATTTTCAGAGTTAAAGAAAGTATTGATAGTGTGCTATTTATACAAATAAACAATTGGGTTGTAATTTCTAATTTTTCTTGAATTTATTATAGATTTTTTTTTAATTCTTAAAATTTAATGATTAAATTTATTAAGTTGCTAAAAGTCTCAAATCATAGACATTGAACTTTAAAAATTAATAATTTTTTTGAAAACTAAAAAATGTTATTTAAAAATTAAAAATTTAGTGTTGGAAGCTTTTTAGCGTCGAAAGAGCCAGAAATAATAATAACTTTCACATGTGCATGGACTGCTCTGACCGCTGAGCTACATCCCCAGACTAATTTTCAATATATCTCACATATGCAATACCAAAAAAGAAATTATCACAATAAACAATCTGACTTCAAGCAAAAGGAAGAATTCCTGATTAATTCTTCATTTGTCACTCACTTTTTTCAACTTCGCCTCACAGTGGATAATGACACTTATCGAGTTTGATGCAGTTGTAAAACCGAGGATGAATGAAATAGCCATTGGGAGAAGTATATCTACCAACAAGGCTCTGGTAATGATCATGGATATAGGAAAAACATGCAAGGCTTTTCGGAAATCTTCCCTACTATTCTTAATTTGACTTATGGTCCTCTCGATTATTACATATGAGCTGTAGTTCGGTCAAAGTTAACTCAAAATCTCATAACATAATATAGCCCTTACATGATGTTTTCAAGGTGGTAATGACTTAATTAGAAAATAAATAGGTTAATGGAGAATGCAGCGCGCATGCCTAGTCCGAGTAATGTGGTGGTCACAACGAAAAGTCCTAAAATTTATATTTTTATTCAGTATTGTGCTAATTTTTATTGTAAAAATGTTATTAATTTTGACTATTTACGTCTTTTTATTAAGATTATAAATTTTCTTGTTTTATCTTGACAGCCATCTATATTGCTGTATAATATTAATATTTTTAAATATTAATTATTTTAAAATTAATGTTCTATTTTTGATTTTTAATTTTTAAAATCTATTTTTAGGTCAGATTAGTTCAAAAAAAAGACAACGGGCGAATATATGCAATGAAAATATTACGCAAAATAGACATGCTTCAAAAGGATCAAGTGGGTTTTTTAAAATAATATTTTATTGACATCAATATAGACACCATTAATATCAAAATTGAGCTTGCCGACAACTGACCCGACATTTAAAATAATTTATGAATGTTATTTTTATTGTTTCCTTGCGAACTCGTATATTACAGTCATGTGCAATTAATTATGATTTACTATCATTTCACATTTATAGTCAAATGAATTTAAATTTATTTGCAAATACTTTTCTCTTTGTTAATTACTATCGAGGTTAATCAATTGTTAGACATTTTAATTTATTATAAAATAATGTTTGTCACTGTTCTTCAGAATATTTTAAGAAAATCCTTCAATAATTTTTTATAGTACATGTATTTATATTTAATACATGTATGTATTAAATAGATATCTTTCAAAACTTATTAATTAATTTGGATGATCACATTTTCAAGATTTTTGATGGAAAATTAAAGCAAAATTATTCCTTCAGTATTATAAACTAATATTATTTTAAAATGGTTATAGGCTAGGTTCTTTTTTCCTATGTTAATATCTATTTATGGTTTTAACCAGTAAGTTATCAATATTAATTTCTTATTTATGGATTCAAATATCATTCCAGGATCTAAATAAAAATATTTAAAAATTATCTTCAATTATATACCGGGTAGCACCCGAAAAAACCTGAAATTTGCAGGTTGTATTTTATGCATCGTCATACACTAACTAAAAAATATAAATTGAAGAACTGCAGAATAATAACATTTATTTAATTAAAAAAAATGTGCTCAAATTGAGTCTCATTAGCAGCGATTTAATTTAATTTGGCTTGGTTTTATATACATCTTTTACTGGTGTAGTGTTCTTTGCTAGGAACATCTATACATATTCAGCTGCGGTGATCTTTTGCGAGTGGATTTTGTACGATCAGCAAAAATATCTTTTGCGATTTTTTCTAAATTCTTCTGAGTCGTTACACTTTTGTGTCTTTCTGTTTCTGGAGCATCCATTACGGGTTTTTGATTAATTTTTTAATAGGGAATTTAGTAGGCACTGGAATTCATTGAAATTGGAGCTCAAACTTTTCTTGAACCGTTTAAATTTTTTGGTTTTCTTGGTAATGTCATTAAAATAAAAATGCGTTGAATTTTATTTAATCTTCGTCCATACATTTTGAAAAGAATATTTAACATACATTGTAAAAAATAAAAAGAAATAAAATGCTGAAGAAATATTTTCCGGACCTACTACAGATGCGCCACTCTGTATTTATCTTTATAAAATTAACATTAACATTAAATCGGAAATATCTTTAATTATTAATTATGAAAATAAAGTCAAAAAGTAGTTCATTCAGTAGTTTCACCTTTAAAAGAATTTGAAAATTGATGAGGACACAAAAAACGCAAAATTTCGTAGGGCTCTTCATATTGAAAATAATTTTTCTTCCTCTTGTGTGGTGCTACTCTGACCAACACTGAATTTTTAATCAAGAAAATTCGTTGTCCGTGTTTGCTCCTTTCGAATTGACCTATTTTGTCCGTAGCTGTATCCAAAATTACTTTCGATTATTTTTTCTCAACTCCGATAATAATCATCCAATACCGAATGAATATTCACTTTGTGACCGTAGACGATTTCAAACGGTGAGAATTTTTTTGAATTTTGGTGAGTTGCATTAATTCTAAGCCTGATCATCGGTAGCAGTTCGTACTTGTCCTGTTCTTCATAACCACTCTTTATTGAAGTAGTTATTGTTTTTATTATCCTCTCCACAAGACTATAGGATTTGTACTGATAGGGAGCGCTGAATTCTTGCTTGATATTCAAACCTTTCCAATTCTTCTGCAGCCAAGCATTCTCAAAATTGCGTCCTCTGTCTGTCAGGATACTCTCCGGCCTTCCAAATGTATTGGGTTGATTCATAAGTTCGTGAGTTTTTTCTATATAAACTTTAAAAGCAAATTTTAAATATATTATTTGTTTAAATTTTAACAAGTTGCACACCATTTGAAAGCTAAGAAATAGACGCGTAACATACTTTTAATTTTATTACGTTATACAGCAGTGTTCGAATTAATTGGGAAAAAGATAAAATTCAAGAAAATCATTGATATATTGAAGTACATTACAGAAAACACATTAAAAAATTTTACACTAATAA
>JBBMKC010270533.1:0-30373 GCA_037834085.1 Bipalium vagum | reverse complement strand
ATCGTTTCTCTAAAACCTCTTTACCATGTTTGAGATTCCGAAATATCTGCAAAATACTAGCAATAACTTCTTCATTTGCTGAAATTTCTTATCCTAGATAATTTTTTTGTTTCTGAAAAAGTAGAAGTCACAAGGGGTCAAATCTGGTAAATAAGGTAATTAGTAAAAAAGCAACATTTATTTTAAGAAACTCTTTTGCGGGTCTTTTTGTACTGTTTCTAATATTCTTGATTTTTAAAGTGTTTTCTTTCTCATCATCTTTTGTCCTCTTGTGTCCCCCTCGATTTTTTCTGTCATTCTTCATCTCCGTTGGTTGCGCTTAAAAATAAAAAAAGACAAAATATACTTACCTTTCTCACCCATCTTCAGTTGCGTTGATCTTATTTAAAAATACCCCAAGAAAAATTAAACAAGAAAACACAGACAAACTTAACTAATTACTAATTGTACTGATTACTAATTACAGTGGAACTTTCAAACGGGACTAAACAGGAAAATTATATCATGAGCTTCTCAAACCAATTGAAAATGTAACTGGTGATTGAAAGCACCAGTATTTACTTGATTTAAGTCCAGAAATAGGTACCCAGAGACTATAATATGACCTAAGACATGGTCAGATCATTTTGCAACACGATAACGCTCACATTTAGTCAGCCCGACGAGATCAAACGTTCGGAGTTTTAAATAAATAATAATCATCAAAATTAGGCACGAAGAAGAATACAATTCTGATACAGATACATTGAGTGATGATATTTTAGAAAGAATACTAGTAAGAGTAACTGAAGAATTAAATTTGAATAGGCAATTAACATCGACTAAAACAAAAGAAGCAATGAAAGAATGATGGCACAGCTTAATAATATTAACAATAACCCTAATTTAAATAATAATAATAATATTATTAATATCAATAATAATAATAAAGTGGAAGAAAATGATGAAAACACATATACATGGTATATTTAGATTGATGCTTATAATGGAAACCCTGCAGAATTATCTAATTTTTTGGCAAAGTATTATATAACCATGGGAGCATATGGATTCAATGAACAAGTAATGATAAAAAGGTTATCAATTTATTTAAAAGGAGCAGTTAGAGACGCATATTTAGATTGGTTATGAAAAAACGAGCACAAAGACTGACAAGGTATGAAAGCAGCATTAGAAGCATAAATATTTACAGGGGATGTTACATTTTTTATTTATTTATTTTATTTAACAGTTTTATAATAAAAATTAGAAAGAAAATGAATATATTACAAAATACACATACGAATTAAAAACAGTAGCACAGCAAGCATTTGCATTACAAAATACATGAGATGAAAACACTAAAGTAATAGTAAAGTATCATTGGTGATCAGTTCTAAAAGGGAAGTAAAATGCTCTAATGTTGCATCGACTAGAACCATTAGGTAGCATAGTTCAAAAGGCAAAATTGGCCGAAACAATTGTGGAGATGTAAATAATACATGTAGTAAACAGTCGTCCGTTGATATTTGTGCAAATGCTTTTAAATTTGGGAAAATGAGAATTGATGATATACTGACAATTCCTATTAAAATAGTTATCGTAACTAGACAGGTTGTCACAAGAGGAATAATTGAGAATTTGGTGGACATCAGTTTTTGGTGATAATACAGGACAGTTATTATCCAGACTATCTTGTAATATGAAAAAAGATTTCGGTATCCCCCAAAAAACTACTCTATTATATGAGTCGGTAAAAGATGACGTCTTTTCAGGAAATATCTGGTTTGTAACCAGTAGTTTCAAGTAACGAATATATATGATTTTTAATATGGGTTAGATGAAAATATTTACAATTATTTAATTTTGAAAACATTTATGACATTCTTTTTTTTATTTGAAAAGTAAATTTGTTATTTAAAGCTTCCCTTTTATTGATATTGAAGTTTTCAATATTAGAGGACAGAGAAAGACTGTATGGAAATGGAGAAAGACAAACAGACTCGTACTATGAACAACCAAAATGGTAGGCTCCGTCCGAAGTCGAGTTGATCGGAGCCTTGAACTAGACGTAAGAATACGGTTTCTCAAAAAGAGTAATGTTATAGAGAATGTGAAAAGGGGTAGTAAAAATTGAAAAGTGTCAGGGGAAAAGAGAGAATTGGAAAAGTTTAATAGATTTTTAAAGAAAAATTTTGAGAATGGAGATGAAAAGGAGATAATAACGCTGAATAGTTTTAATGAACAGAGTATTAAATATAACGCGATGAAAGGAAGGCCAAGTATAACTGTTAATATACACGGACACGAAATAGAATGCTTACTGGATACTGGAGCTTGCATAAATGTAATGAGTCGGAATAAGTTTCTAGAACTAGGCAATGTAGAAATACAAAGATGCATGGAGACCATAAAGACTGCGAATAATAGTGTAATGAATGTGGTAGGAAAAGTAACAGTTGATGTTTATATTGGAGATAGAGCTGAGTCAATGTCATTCACAATTGTTGAGCAGGTTTCACCAGAGCTGATTGGAGGAACAGAATTTTTGACAAAGTTCGGATTTAAATTAATGAAGATTTCGATGGAAAGGGAGGTCTCACAGGTATGCAACATTGAGGTCAAGTTTGGAAGAGTTGTTAAAGATGAAGAGCGCCTGCGGAGATCAAAGAAGATATTAGTCACCATCGAAGATAAGAAGCTCTTGGAAGTAATAGAAAAAAATAAAGAAGCATTCATGGCATATCGGTGGGATATTGGATGTACAAAAATGATGAAGCACGAGATCAAAACTACTGATGAACCAATTAACAAGAAACTGTGGAGACAGCCAATGCATCTGGAAGATAAAATCGATGAAGCAATAAAAAATTTATTTAAGAACGGAATAATATTAGGTTGTTTAGAAATGAATGTCGTTTTTTGACTTTTTACTTTTAAAGTAAAAATTTTCAAGTAAGACTAAAGTTTATTAAGCAAAATATGCACCATTAGCTTGAATACACTTAGTCCAATGAGACACACGTTTCTTTATGCCACTATCATAAAATTCCTGTGTTCTGGCAGAGATGAAGTCGTTGAAGGTATTTTTGGCATCCTCTTCATTTCTGAAACATCTATCCCGTAAGAAGTGGTTCAAATGTTTGAAGAAATTGTAGTCTGTTGGCGAAAGGTCTGGTGAGTATGCTGAGTGTGGCAGGATTTCGTTGTCCAACTTCTTCAATTTTTGTAAGGTCAACTGTGCGAAATGCGGCTGAGCATTGTCGTGCAATAGAATAGCTCTCTTTCTATTGATGCTCTTGAACTTCGCCTTTGGAAAATGTTTCGGAGCTTTATCATGGTCCAATCATTGAGCTGACCGCCGTCTGTTGTCGTACATTATCCACTTCTCATCAGTCGTCACAACCCGGTCGAGAAAAAAATCATTACTGTTGCGCAAAATGTGACAAGTTCAAACCGTCGATTTTTCTAATTTTCGTTTAGGTCATGTGGGTCCCACTTGTAGAGCTAATAAAAAGATGCAACTTGCCATGGAACACGCCACTAATTTGCGTTTGGAAATAAGAAAGAAAAGATATCAAATTATGTCTAGACTTTAGAAAGCTGAACCAGGTAACTGAACGTCAGGCTTTTCCGATGCCAAATATAGAGGATCTACTGGACAGATTAGAAGGAGCTAAATATTTTAGCACGATTGACTTGGGTAATGCATACTACCAGGTTGAATTAACAACGAATTCACAAGAAAAGAGCTTTTTCATAACAAGGACAATTTTGCTTTACAAGAATGCCGTTTGGTATAGCCACTGCTCCCGGAACTTTTTAAGAGTTAATGACGAAGGTTTTAAGAAATTTGAAAAACATGATGGTCTATTTAGATAATATTATGATTCACACAAAGGATATAGAACATCATTTCGCCGTTTTAAATGAAGTGCTAAAGAGAATAAAAGAAGCAGGACTTAGAGTGCATCCAGAGAAATGCCATCTATTAAGAACAGAAGTCAAATTACTAAGACATGTAATTGACAAACAAGGAATCAAGACCGATCCAGTGTAAATTGAGGCAATCAGAACCTTCGAAAGGTTCTGATGTTTAAAAAATTTAAGAAGCTTTTTGGGCATTTGTAATTATTATCGGAAATTTATCAATGGGTATGCAAAAAAATCAAGAGTATTAGAACAATTATGTGGGAAGAACAATGAAAAATTAATATGGACCGAAGCATGCAATGTAGCCTTCCAAGAATTCAAAGAGTCGCTAACGAAAACGCCAGTGCTAGCTTTTCCAGACCTTAAAAGAACGTTTATTTTAGATACTGACGCCAGTTTTGAAGCGCTTGGAGCAGTGTTGTCACAGACAGACAATACAATGGAAAAGAGAGAGTGATCGCGTACGGATAACATGTAATGAACAGTCAAGAAAAAGGATTACTGCATCACAAGTAAGGAACTATTAGCAATCTTACTTCTTTAAATATTTTAAGCATTACTTGTATGAAAAAAAATTTCTGGTGAGAACAGATCACAAAGCAATAGAATTCATGTTCAAGACGACAAAGCCAATAACAGCAAAATTTCAGACGTGGATGAACTATCTCAGCAGTCTAGATATAGAGCTTAAATACAGAAAAGGAATTGAGCACACAAATGCAGACATGTTATCAAGAAAAATCTGTTGTATGTGTTCTCAGTGTATGATGATTCATGAAGATCCAAAGACAGAAAAAAGGAAGACCAGAACAATAAATACAGTAAACGAAAAGGCAGTATATAAATGGCAGAATAATGAAAATGAAATCAATCAGATTAAAGAGGATATTGAAAAGAGAATTACATCTTATTTCCGCTTGGAAGATAATCTGGTCAAAACGTTCGAAGGAAAGATATGGATTCCAAAAATCAAGACCCGAATGTTAGTGGAAGAGATTCACAGATCTCTAATACAGATCTCATATACTGAGAGGGAAAAAGTTATTAAGTATACAGCTGATTTGTACGATATGAAAAACCTGAGAGAGAATTTTAATTTTTGAAAAACTATTCAAGTTTATGGTTAATATTTTAAATATAGCCATGTTTAAACATTTAACGGATGAAGAAATAAAAATCATATTAATAATGTTCAATCAAGATGTAGCATATCGGAATATCGCTGAAAAACTGAAGTCTTCGACTTCAATTTTTAAATGAGCACAAACATTTCTGACAGAGGTAAGGTTGAATAAAGTCGAACTTACCGGACGTCCAAGAGTCACAACAACAAGGACTAATCGGAGTATTATAAGTATCAAAGATGCTCAACCTTTTTCATCCGCCGCAAAAATAAGATATACCTTGAACAATGAGTCTTTTCGTAGGCGTTTGCAAGATGGTGGTAAAAATAGGCCTGTTGCTAGTAAAATTCCTTGAGTTAGTAAAGTTAATAAGGTTAAAAGAATTAGTTTTAATCATGAAAATGCCCTATAACCATTTCATTTTTGGTCTAAGAAATTATGGACGGTCGCTTAAAACACAGTCACTGTTGAGTTTATATCTGATTGAAAAGTATATAAACAATAGACTATAAATTCTCATGAAAATGGTAAAATTATATTGGTTGCATGTCAGCTAATGGTTTTGGTAAGATTTTGCTTTTAGACTGAAAAATAACACCAGATACCTATTTTAATATATTGAAAAATGTAGCCATCAGATGAGGTAAAGACTGATTGGATCAGATTTTGTATATCAAAAAGACAATGAGCGATTCATAAAGGTAGAAAGTCGTGGAAAACCTTTCCAGAGAAAATGTAAGTATTCTTCAATGGCCACCACAAAGACCAGATTTGTCTCCAATTGAAAATTTTTGGGATATTAAAGAATTGTAGAATTATCAAAGTATATTTTGGAATAATCATTAAGAAGTATAAATCATTTTGGTTAGCAAATTCTGTTTTATATTAAAAAACATGGTTGTTAATTTACTTTGGGAACTACTGTATGTTTGATAATTTTTTGAAGGTTTGACTTTTTAGTGGAGCTTTTTTATTGAAAATGAGTATTGAAAATAATAAGAAAAAAGAAGACGATTTTGATCATAACATTTATCAACAGAAAAGACTTGTAAATAAATAAAATCATAAATCTTCTCGATTAAAATAGAAATCATGTTCATCTCGACTTCCTACAAAAATGTGGTATTTATTTAGCATTTCCAATTTTGAAAGGAAACCATCCTACAAATGAAAAAAATAAATCATATTTTATTGTATTTATATAGCGCAGCATTCAGATAACAAAATAAAAATGGAACTAAGTCCAAATTAGTATTGGGAAGTTTTCTTCATTTTAATTTCTTCTGGAGAATTTTCATCAAGTTTTAATTTTTACATTTATAAAGCCAACAAAATATAATATAATTTTTACATCCTTAAATCTTCGTTAACTATTTCAGTTAATTTTGAAAAACAAATTCATTAAAACGTTCTTCATCTTTATTATTAGTCTCCTTCCTGGAAAAGTTTCAATAGCAAATTACATTTTTATTGATATTATCATAAAAAGTTGTCTTCAACTGGGATACTTTTAAAACACGTTGTGAGAAATAGATCTACACACTTGAGAAAAAAATATACAAGATCCAGGAGTATAATAAACGAAAACTTTAATTCGAAATTTGATATAAAAACGAGAAATTTCATACTGACAACCGATTATGTTCAAATTCTTCGGAAGTTTATTTAAATACTCAGTGACAACAAATGGAACAAAAGTTTAGAAAATAGGGAACAATTGAAAAAAATAATAATGAATTATTATTCGTTAGCTTGATATATTTTTAACAACTATTTACCTTATTAACATCTGCCAGATGAAATAAGTGTTTAGTTTCTGCATCAGCACCACTGTTAGTTTCAGGTAAAAGCCAATTTTGAATTTCTTTTATATCCAACACGCCGTCCTTATTTATGTCCCTCTCTATCCTAAATCTTCTCTTTTCATTACGAATCCAATCTTCCTTAGGCTTGACACCAATTGGAAAAATGTCTGCTGAATAATAAGGAGGAGTAAAGAAATGAAGATATTAATAAATAATTTTGAATGTCATTTTATTCTTTAAATAAACTTAAAGGAAAAAGTATTGCAAAAAATTTGTTAAAATGATATTCTGTGTCTTCTAACCTAAGTATTCATTGACATCTACCACTAAATCATCATTTAAATCCAGTAACTCCAAGGATTCCTGAAAATAATTTTATTTTAACTAAAATCTAAAATGTACTTAGATATCCAAAATAGTGATAAAAATTGTTATTATATCGCTGAGATCCAATTTCCAACATTAGATCGTCCGTGATCATCCAGAGACTATACCAAAGTGGTAGCTTATAAGCTGCAGGAGAAAATAAAGGCAGATTACTTATTATATTTTTACTGACTTAATATCTTCAAATCTCAGGATCGACTGGGTATCCATTACGGGCAATTGAAATATTTGACAAAATTAATTATTTTAACAAATGATATTTGTTACTTAATTGATGTTTTATTTTATATGCATGAAAAGCCATGCATGGCTTACATTCTTTTATTTATGATTATCCTAATTGATAAATTTTTATCAGAACTACAATGAAAATTTTTTCCATGTGAAATCATTGACTTTAATTTAATAGGATATAGAAAATCGATATTTCAATAAGTGCACAGATATTCAGAATTGAATTCTTATGTTGGGTTAACAAGTTTATTACTTGTGAGCTAGAAACTTTTCTCTGTCCATTGTTATGTTTAGCGTGAATGTGATAAATTAGATCTGAATTGAAAGAAATAAATTGTTCGGCATATATGCCCGAACTGACATTAACATATATAGCGAAAAACCACGGAAATGGAAATATCGATTTTCGGTAGTCTCTACAAATATCGACCAATCAAAACGGCTCTGTATCTCATTGAGGAAGAAATGAATGCATATTTCATAATTAAGAAAATCAGAAAGCGCTTTCAAGGAATGACGAAAAACAGAGATCTGATCCTCACAGCAACCGGAAATAATTCCAGTCAGTAGCACCACTCTTACCACATTCCTTTCCAGTCATCAGCTCTAATTCATCATTCGAAAAGTCCTTTTAAAAAAATTTGCGAAATTTATGTCTTGTTACACTTGAAATTCAATGCAAAATAAGATCTCGATCATAATCATAGGGAGTAGAAAAAAGAACCATTATAAAGTTTCAGAGACCTAAAGGATAATTAACCATTCAGCTCAGGCGAATACTTTCTGGCTGAGCTGAGTAATTAAAAACTCCTGGCTTATCCATTAACTGATGAAAAGGGGAATATTCGATGGCTGGTGAAGAGTTTCTGGCCTATATAATGCAGTAACAGAATATCTACACGACACAGGAGAGTCAGTTGAAATTTTAAAAATTGAAATTGTGCTGAAATTGAAGATAGAATGGAATTAAAATGTGACTTGAGCAAACTGAAGTGATTAACCCTTTAGTGATTATTGTTACGTTTATTTTTTTCTGTAATAGCTATCGATTTAAATATTTTATTTTTACCGCATAGTGAACGGAAAAAAAGGAAAATAGTGGAGTCAGAGGGAAACAATAGACAGTAAGAACCATGGAAAAAGTAGAAATTAGTTTTTTTGAATATTATTATTTCATTCATGTAAAAAATTTATTAATTTTTAAGACAGTTATATAATGAGAGATGAATATAAAAATAGAATATCTAAGCATTTCATTCGTGATAAGGAATATTATTTTCATGGTGGTCAAAGAGTTGATATTATTTCAAGTTTCATTGATTAATAATTAATAATAATTAATAATTAATTAATCAAAAAAAAATTCATAAATGGGATAAATAAATAATTGACTAATCAAATAACCAGAGAAATCAAAGATTTCATGTCCCTAAATCCTTCAGGGTGCAAAAATCTGAAAAATTCAGACTTGTTTAATAAAGTATCGTTATCCAAATCTGCAACGAGCCATCTGCGTTGTTCTTTGATAATTAGCTTTGTAATTTCGGGAGATTTTCCTGAAAAAATAAAAACTTGATAATACTGTTAGCAATTACTAGTGAATCTTCGAAGCAAATTAACAAATTAGCAAACTCTATCACGTTTCAGATTTTTCCTGTGCCATAAAACTAATAGAGTCTACAAAAATTTCAAAATCGGTAACTAAATTTTGTCCAAAATATTGATCGATATTACACTTATATATTGTAAAATTGCAAATATATTTTCACATATGAATATCTATTGGCTTATTATCCAACAAGAAATTTTCCATAAACATTTTTTGAAATATAAAACATTGGCCTCGAATTTAAAAAATAACAATTTTGAATAACATAAGTTATTAAAGAGTTCATAGTGCAAAATCAAATTAATGAGTTGAGTAAATATGTATTCTTAAGTTAAAGAAATTATTTTGGTTTGATCATTTTTATTGCATCCTGAAATAATTATTATTTATTAGTTAATCATTTCATAAATATGATATATATTATAAGAGTATATGATATATATTATGATATATGATATATATTATGATTAAATCTAACTTTCATTATATATTTGAGAAATATAATGGTTAAAATCAAATTTATTCTTATCTTTCGGACAAAGTTTTACCCATTGACCATCAACATCTTCTTCTAAAATATTAACAAATACGTCTTTGATCCACTTTGTCATCTCTTCCGATTCAATCAGACCATTTCCATTGATATCCATTTTATCTATAATTTCACTAAAATATAATTAGTTACTCTTTCACAATTAAAAATACAACTCCCTATATTATATACCTGAACTTATCCTTACTTTCTTCTGGAGACATTTTGCTAAATTTTTCTGCCTCATGTGTTCCTAAAATGGCAGTATGATCATAACTGTAGTCATCGTTTTCTGTGTCGTGAAAATCCTATCAAAATTATATTTTGTAAATTAAGATCAGAAATTACATCATAAATATTTCCATTACAAAATAATTTAACATTAATAATAATAAAAATAAACCAAGAAAATATTGATAAATTCATTTGGTTAAATAAAATTTTAACGAAAAAGAGAATAATCAAATTGGTTGTACAGTTATTTTATAGTAAATTTGTCAGTTTAAAACAATTTACATAATTTTTATACTTTTCCAACATTTTCTTAAATTTTTAACTGAAATTTAAATCTAATAATTTCTAGAGTATGAATTTTTTAACGTCTTTAGGACCTTAATTAATTTATTATTTTGATTACATAATATAAATTTATTTTCTAATTTTAAAAACCATTTAAAATTTTTCCTCCAACTTTACCTTTTGAAAAACAACTTAGATTTTGCAGTAATTATATTAATATTTTTGTAAGATATGTAATGTAAATTTTATTATGTAATGAAATTTATTTATTTATTATTAGTATTTATATATTATTATATATTAATATTTTATATATTATTTTATAATTTATATAATTTTATATATTATTATTTTATTTATTTATTGTGTAATCTAAATTTTAATTAAGCTTATAAGTGAAAAGGTATAGTGCTAGAGAATTCAGTACATTGTATCAGTGCAAAATAAAGATTAGATTTCACATAATTATAAGAATTACGTCACTTATGTGAGAAATATAAACACCAATGGAAAAACTACCATATATTAAAGGAATAATAGGACCAATTATTAATAATAAGAAAATTAAAAAATAAAATTTTTCTTAAGGCATATTTCTTTGTAAAAATCCATTGTATAAAAAAATTCAGGTGAACTTTAAAATGTTTAAAAAGAGGGCATTTTAAATGCCACGTGTACGCACACAAGTAAAAAATAAAAACCACGAATACACTAGTAATAATAATATGTAAAATTGATTTTATTTGAGGTAGATAAGTAAAGCACAAGCTTAACATGAAATATTCATTGTATACGGCCATAAACTATGTCAGGATTTGTTTGTGCACTTCCGTTCTGGGGATTTCAATCTCCGAGATAGTGCCCGAAAATGTCTCAAATTGTAGGCGCAAAAGCAGATCAGGATGAAAATGAATATTGATGATTTTGGTCCATCAAGAATTGTCCGAAAAGAACATTTCTGATTGGATTATGGTATGTCCCACTTAAAATTGAATTCATTAGACCAATTTTGAAGCTCATGATGATGTTTTGCATTGATTGTATAAGAAAGGGCTTGTTTATGTTATCACTTGCTTCCAAAGGTTCAGACTATTGAGGCTAATAAGTATTTTGATTAGTTAGAAAAATCGAAGGCGATACTGAAGAATCCATCGAAATTAGTGAACAGAAATAATGAGCTGTCCTTCACCTGAACAGAGCTAAATCTGATTTGGCACCCAAACACAAACTAAAGGGATTCTTTTGGAAACCAATGCAGCACCCGGAGTAAATGACAGATTTAGTTTAGTTTAATATATTAAGTAAAGAAATGCTTGCACAATTTTTTGCAGAAAAGCCTAATATTTTTTATAAAATTGGCATTGGAAATAGGTAATCGAAAACAAAAATAAAATAGTCTGATTTATTAGAACTAATGTCTTTTAATATTGATAAAAAATGCAGAACTTATTCCACACCTAAAATTGCACCAAACTCTTTTTAATATCTCTAGATAAGTTTTCTTAAACAACTTGAAATTGATTACCACATAATAAACCAAAATAACTAATATTAATTAATAATAAAATAAATTTTGATAAAAGATCAAGATAGCTAAAAATATTTTTGTGCTTATATTACTCATGATATTGATAAAGTAAATTTAATTTAATTACCAAAGAATAGCGGACCAAAACGTTAATAAATAACAAAGCACAGAACGCATATTCATTTGAAAATTTATTTACCAAAAAAGTAAATCTAAAAAATTTATGTAAACAATTTGCTGCCTCAAATTCTTCGTTGAAACTCTCCTATCAAAAAATGAAATTCTTAATAGAGATCCTAAATACACTTAAAAGATAATAAAATAGAATTTGTCTCAGAAAATATGCTTCCAAATTTTTTAATCAAATGGAAAAGATATCAATTGAATTTGTCCACAAAGAAAACTCAGTCTAACAAATATACGTTATATAAAGAGAAAACAATATTTAACGAAATTTGATATTAATTTTTTTTATATATAATTAAAAAATATTAAACACATTTTCTCTAAGAATGCTGAAAAAAAAGACATAATTGAATCGGTATATTTGATATAATAAAATCAAAATAGAAATATTTTGAAATTTCTACCACCAAATAAACCAATTTCACTCAACAAAATATATATCAAATAGACAATTTAATCAAGACAAATGTAAATATTAAACGAATAAAGCATTCGTGACAAAAACCTGGAAACAGTTAATAATTACAAAAACTTATTACCAGCAGCACCATTATAACCAAGCAATAATACAATACCAAAAACAAATAGAAATGTAAACGTGGATAAAATGTCCGATCCATTCCTCTTTCACTGGCCTCAATAACAAAATCACAATAATCATCAATCATCGGCGGCTCCATATAAAACTGAAATATATATTAAGAAAACCTAAACATTTCTAAACCACAATCAAATTAAGGCTCGACAAGAATAATAGTCCAAACAATAATCCAAATGGAAAAACTCGATAAATCATCTAATGAAAACAAATTCAATCGATCCCAATATGTCACAGGTTAGCAATCGGAGTTCGGAGTAGTTTACAAAGCCCTACGTAGTTGATATTTCAATTGAAATAATAAATCTCAAAAATATAAATAAACGACACGCTATAATTTACAAAAGAGGGCGAAATAAATTATTAGGATTCAAATTAAAACAGAGAACACATTGTTTTTAGAAGTCTGCGGTTGCTTTTGTGTTGCTGACGTTGTTGATAGCGCTCTTAAACATGCCATGAAATTGTTGTCATTGTTATTATTATTAAATAGATAATTCGCTTTTTCGAGCCATCCTTCACACAACGAGGGAACTGACATCTCATTGGACTACGACAGACAACAACAACAATAGTAATAATAATAATAATAATAATAATAATAATAATAATAATAATAATAATAATAATAATAATAATAATAACAATAAAAATAATAATAAGATCGTACAAGCCACATCATACACAACACAAAATAAACGTAGGTTTACAATATTTTATCAATATAATCAGTCGGATTGAAGAATTCAGTCTAAGCACATTTCTATTTATAATTCATTTTAATATTTGTAAGGATTCAAAATAATAATAATAACGATAAAATAAAAATAATAAATTATGATAACAATAATATCGATTTTTGTATTTATGAAACGAAAGAAATAGATATCTGGGAATTTTGGCAGTGACTTCACTGGTTACAAGATTCATTTGTCGTGGACAAGGAGAGACCACCAACCATTCAAACACTACTGGAATTCAAGAGTTTCAGAAACTCAAACATTTCCGCTTCGAGTGCTTTCACTCGGTTTGTTAATGTCTTGAATCTTGGTGACTCCATATCGGCTAAAAGGCGTTTGGCATGTCCATAAATTATCTGAAAAAATGTCAATGTTCAATTTTCTCTACTGTTTTTCATACTGAAATATTGATTTTATCGGTTTACATTAATATTTTATGAAATCATAAAAAATATCGAATTTTCAATTTAAATAATGATTTTATTACTTTACATTAGTATTTTAAAAAAACAAAAAACGTTGATTATTTTCATTAAATATTTTACAGATTTGTCAATTGATAACAAGCAAATTAACGATTTTTTATTTTTGCTCGATTTTTCAAAAAATATTTGCTCAGATTGAAGTGCGAGTTTTTTCATCAATAATCAAATTGACATAATCAAAGTGGTTTGATTTACCAGACAGACCTGGTCATTTGACTAGTCCAAAAATGTGATTAAGTTTCGTATGGTAAACAAAACAAAATTCGCTGTATTTTTTCCATAAAACCACAAAAAAGATGGTAAAATATCTTAAATTATTTTGATGAGATAAAAAATTCCAAACTTAAAATAATATAATATTTGATTGGATGGTAGAAAAATGATATTTAAATATAGATTATTTCTAATCTGAATAATTATAATTATAAGAAAAAAGAAATCAATTAACACCAATTTTATTCGAACGAGATTTTTAATTGGGTAATAATAATAATAAATAAAAATATAATAAACAAAAAATCGATAATACCAACCCCGTAATCTTCTGATCCATTTTTACATTTTAATCGCAACGTTTCAATTTTCGTTTCACAATCCTTCAACCGTTCACACAATTTTGAATATTCCTCAAATGCTGCATTGAATTGTTTCTGTGTTTCAGATAATGTTTTTGGATTGGACTTTTGAGACGGAAATTCTTTGCTTTTATCACTTTTCGGTTTTGTTTGCAATGAAGAAATCGAAGCGTGTGATATATCTGATTTCGGTGTTACTTCACAACTTGAACTAGACTGTGTATCGTTATGAGATAAATGCACTTTTTTTGTGCCAGGTTGATCTGTCGAATGCGATTTGTCTGAATGTTCTAAGCGGCGTTTATTATTGCTGTTGTTGCCATTGACCAGTGCCATACGAGAGGACTGCTTATCAGAATCAACAAAAGTCTCATCAAACGGTCTGTGACTTTTATAGGCAGACATTTCGTTGGCATTACTGGATGGTAAGTTTAACCTAGTTACATTAACCGGGCTGACTGTGTTTTCTTTTTGTTGAGCATTCTGGGGTATAAAGTCGTTTGACCTTTTACCATTCTCATAATTCTTAAAAAAATGTTCACATAAAAAACAGTGTTCAATTTACTGATAAGAATTCCATTTTTAAGAAATTTTATTCATAAAAATAATAAATTTTATAGTGAATTTTTATAAAAAACCCTGTTTATAAAAAATCAATAAAAATTACAATACTGAAATCACTGTCTTTAATGGGAGACATTGTACCTGAAATTAATCAAGTCCATATTAATAATACTGGAAAACTTATAGCAAAAAATCATTAAAATTCTATTATAGCCGAAAAGTTCCGTTAACTCTGCAGGATTTTGGTATAAAATGTGCCCGCATTTTGTGATGCTTAGGATACGTGGTGGGTTATTTTACCCACCTCAAAAAAATTTAACTACACCAAACTAGTTAGCTCATTTATCGAGCTGCGGCTCCTCCTCAATAGATTTTAAACACGTACATGTGCCAGAAATATTTAAACAAGTTTTCGTTGTAAACGAGGCGTAATAGTGTGCAAGCTATCATTAGAACTTGCAATTCCAGATTTGTAGATCAATATCAACAAATCTATATTTGACTTTGACCAATCAAATTTAACTTTGAAGTATAATGTTTTCCTGCAGAAAACTCTTGTTTTGTGCATGTAAAATTGATCAGTGACAAAAAATCGACCAGTTATCAACACAGAAATCACAACTTTCAAATTCTTAGAAAAATATTGAATAATGTGCTTCACTAGAACAATATTTTTAAATTAAAAGATTGAACGATTAAAAAATCATTACACACTGCGTTTCACAAAAAATAAATTTAAAATCATATTTTTCACATTACCATTTTCATGAAATTGAAATAATCGATAAAAAAATTTTATTCCATATATTATATGTAAGTCGATTTAATTTACCATACTAATATTTTATTTAAAAATAGACAACATTTTTGAACAATTTTCTTCTCCCAATTTAATAATAATTATCTCAATCATGTTTTTAAAGGATGGGTGAACTAATATTTTTCACATACGCCAGTTGTCGGTGCCATTGAACAATTATCCAAACAACCAATTCAGAATTCCTCATAACCAATCAAAATATCGAACGATGATTTTCATTGAACTTTTTCAACTATCTATCGAGATTAATAGCAATTATTTGAAAATAATAATATTATTATTATTATCAATTTTATTTTATAGATTTATTTATATTAACGATATTGATTATTTAAAACCAATCGATTGAACTTGGTATGAAAATTATTAGTTATCATTGAACCCAGACCATTAACAGGCACAGATAAGACAAACTCGTACGATTTTAGTGAGTTCAAGACAATTATCAATGAAACGAAAATTTTATATCTTTCTCAATGGTTTAAAAGAAATAATCAAGCTGCCTCATTCAATTTAAATCGAGTGTGTGGAATTCGCTGGAGACATCTCTCCCGATAAGTAACATTTAAAACCTCCTCTCAATGTTTTACTTGTTAAATCAATAATACGGCTGAATAATCTACACCATAATTACCTGTCGGATTTGAAATTCTTGCGACTTCCAAGAACTAATCAAATTCTCTGGAACATTTAACGTTTTACTGACTTCACCGATATTCACGCCTTTGGCCATCATATCGAGTGCGGCAATTTTTGTTCGGGACGGGTGAGGTGCGAGTGGTGCCTTTGGGCGAGTATTTTCGTGAGAGTCGGGACTGACAGGAGGTTGAGTGGAATGTTTTGATACCTGCACAAAAAATAGACTAATGAAAAACCCAATCATTTGGAAGAGTTGCGCTATCGATTTCGATTCAATATATGTCAAGTCAAAAATCATGTGATCGCATAATTCTGAATTCAACAATAGCTGGTTTATTTTAAGATACTCTGTTGAATTGTAAGGTCACACGTTTTACTTTAACAAAAAGTTAAAAAATCAATAGCATATCGTAATGGAACTATAAATGACTGAAAAACTACACATACAGGAATACGATTGGAAATATTTGATCTGGAATCTGATTTCAGCTTGGCAACTTTGCGTTTTTCTTCGTCATTGTAGTACGACCAATCTTCACGAAGTTCGGGAATGAATTGATTTGAAAGTTGATACATGTTTTCCCTGTTTAGAGTGGATAGCTAGAAAAAATGTGAAAATAAAATATATTAAATAAAACAGTGCTGACAGAATGCAGAAAATAATGAAATCGATTTGAATAATTTTATTTATTAAATCAATTACAATATTATATAATCAATATCTTGTAATAGTAATTTTTTTTAAAAAATGAATTTTTGAAAATTCGTACAAACGATGCTGCTTGCTACCACGTAATTGACATCCGGACAATTTCAGCTTGAACATTAAAAACTGTTCAATATAATTACATCGATCATACTTTGTTTTATAAACAATGTAATCCGTTAACCATTTTATCTCAATTATAAACCATCAACAAAATCACGAGATAATCGATAAATAAAATTTCTCAGGGATTTGTCGAAATTGGGTTTCCACAACACTAATCTCTTAGTGTGACAAATGAACAATTGTTTTTCACTTGTAGAAACAAAAAAAAGTCAAAAAGTTCTATTATTATCACCAAATTTATTTGGTAAGAATTTTCCAACAGTTGTTAAAGCAATTTAAATCCAGAGATGAAAGAAAAGATGAAAAAAAAGCCCCAGTAAAAATGAAGTCGTCATCGGTTAATAGAAAATTTGTGTTAACCAATAATGATCGATAATTAATGGTAAACTTTCGCTTTCTGATGAAATTTATTTATGAAGCTTGATAAAATAAGTGACAGATTTTCATGGGATGATAAGAGGAAAAAAGTGTAATTGTAAGACTCTAGCTGAGACAGCAGAGGAATCCATAAATCACACTTATCAGTGAAAGTATTATTTGATTATAAATAATGAGGTTTACTTGAGTGATATAAAAAAATAATGCCATTTTAATATTCAAAATACCTGAGACAAATATCTATCTACTTCTTGGCGATCTGATGAGGTTACGTTCAGGCGCTGTAAGCGAAGCAACAATGCGTCTTTGGTCAATGGTTTAACCCCTAATAAATGCAGAATTTTTTGTCTAAATTTATGGTTAACAGAGTAACGTTGACGTTATTCCTTTTTAGAAAACCGACCTAATCGTAAATTCCTTTTCAATCGGTCTGTCGTTTGAATTCGAATTTACAAACGTTCCTTGAGAATTGCTTAAATTCACTTCCGATTTTCGAGCTTCCTTATTTTTCATTACTTTATAAGCTAGTCTTTGTTTATTTGGAAATTTTTCCAATTTCAATTCTTTAACACAATGCTTTTTCGATTCGTCTTCAACTTCTGATATTTTTTTCTTTGTCATGTCGTACACTTTTGAAGTGGCTTGGACATTTAATCGCACTTGCAAAGATCCTAAAGATTCAACCCGTTTATTTAACCTAAAATTACTTTTAAATTATTTTTAAACTTTTAAAGTGTACCTAAAAGCATTCAATTCAAAACTTTCCTTTTCTCCTCTTGATATGGAGCCAATATTTAAATCAAATACTTTTGACTTTTTACTTTTCGATGATGGTATAGTAAGAGTCTATAAGATAAAATATATAATTCGAGGATAAACGAAAACTAGACGAATATTACACCAGAGCTTCCTTTGATATTTAGTTCAATTTCAGTGACATTCTTAATTATGAATACTATAAGACAAACAACATAAGTAGTACTATTACTTGACAGTTTTCTAGTTCTTCCAGTAACTCGGTGGTTATTTTAACTTGATATGTATCACAATCAGTAAATTTTCTTTCAAATTTATAATTTGTATTATCAATAATTTGCATATTTTCTACTACCAAATAATTGCAGATATCAGCTGTTTTCAAAAGTAATTTAAAAAACAATCCATAATTTAAACAAATATTTTCAAATTACAAATACTTTAAATGAAAGTTTAGAACTTTTTAATAATTAAAATCAGGTTTTAATATTAATTTTAGTTAATTTTTAATATAATTATTTTAAAGACTTAAAATTTTAAACTTATGGAAAAATGTTTTCGATAAATTTTCATTTAAAGAATTTTATACATTACATCATTTTCTTAAGAAATATAACTATGATTATTTTCTTCAATTTTGCTAAACTAGTCATGAAGATTACTAAGCAACTTATCTATTAAAATAAGAATGTCACATCCCATAATTACTAATATTGTATTATCTGTTGCAGTGTAATTACTGTTAATAGTATATATTACAGATGAGTAAATAAAAATAATCTTAAATATTTCAAAATCAGTCATACATAATATTGACCTCTGTAAAGACAAGATTCTGAGATCCTATAGATGTATAAAAACACTGATGGATGAAGTTTAAGCCAATTTGGATGCTGGGTCGGAATCTTGGAGCTCAACCCAGAATTTGAAAACATTTTACGAAAGATATATAGAGAATAACGTTTTTGGTCGGCAGCACCTGCTACCCATGAATAGAGGCGGGAAAGCTTTGTGACCTTTTAACATCATAAACAATTTTAAGATCATAAAAAATTGTTAAAAATTGAAATTGAAAATGATTTTTTATTTTAAATAGATCTTTGAGAGTACATAGGAAAAGATAAACAAACTGTGGAGACCACTCCCAAACAAGCTCCCTGGCACGGAAAAAGAAAAGAAATCTTAACAATCTCTAACATTTTGTAATTTCGTGAATTCTTTGGTGATCTAATCCTTAACATCTTGTATAAATCTTTTTGTGATTTAAACATTTGGTATGAAGTTAATGAATTTTTACTTATTTGTATAAATAGAATAATAATAATATATGATAAATCCCAAGAAGATAAATAAATTAATAAAATATAAATAATATTTAAAAAATTAATTAAATTAAATAATTCTAAAATTAGAAAAAATGATAAAAATACTTGCTAAAAATAAAAGTTGTAACAAAATTAATTTAATGGACAAGAAAAGAATTATAAAACATAAATATAATATAATAAAGATTCTATAAATAAAAATAGCCAAAAAATTATAATATAAATATAAAATAATTTTAAAACAAAACACACAAAAACATTTGAACAGCAGTTAAGAATTGTTAATATTAGTCCGGAAAGTTTGTTTATTATAAAGGGTGTCTCAAAAATCAATAAGCCCACAACCTTGCTTGCATTGAAGGCGGAAATTCAATGCTGCATCAAGGAAATTCAGCCAGATATATGCAAACTGGTCATCGAAAACTTTAACAAAAGAGTGCGCCTGTGCCAGCAAAGTCGTGGAGGCCATTCGCCATCAGTGTTTTTTCATACATAACCCTAATCTATGTACTTCATATTTCAATAAAAATTAACAGTTTAATGAAAAAAAACGGTGTTTTTTTTTACTTCAAATCTTGCGTGATTTTTGAGACACCCTTTATTACCAGCATCGAATTAGTAGCAAGTATCAATTTCCAAAAAATTCTATTTGACAGTGACAGTAACAAGCCTCACTTTCAAATTACCTTCTCAGTACAGTGGGCAAACAAATTGACAGCTGGTTTTAATTTACAAATTCAGAAATAGTATAAAACGAAACGGAAAACAACCAAGAAGGGAGAAAGCAAGCAAATAAAAAAATGAAAATTGAAACTTAAACAAAGATCAGACGGAACATACAAACCGGACAAGTACAAATTCAACGTGATCTACAAGCTGTTACTCTCAACGTGGTCAAACAGGAACTTCACGAATTCGTAAAGCATTCCTTATAACATTTCAGTCGCATTCAAAGGACATCAGTAAAAAGAGTAATAAAGATTTTATTTATAATTAAAAATTTTGAAATTGCAATTTGATCACAAATTGTACAATTCAAACTCTAATTTGACTACAAATTATTAATTAATTAAATTAAGTAAATTAATCTGAAAAATTCGATAGATCAAATAAATTTTATATTTTTTTGTTTCTCTTATCATTTATCTTTTTGCCTTCTCAACGTCAAGTAGGGCAAAGAGGCACTTTTTACTTTGGAGGGTTCTTGAAGCTAAGATAGCGAAGAGCATAATTTAAACTACTTTACTCTAATTCTTCTTCGAGATTTGTCAATAATAATAACAATTTGTTTGTTCAACAAATTGTTATGATATTAAAATACAATTTGTAAACAATTTAACTAATACTTTTGATTTGTCTTAGTGAACGATTTTTATTTTTATTAAAGTGTTTAATTTAAATTTTTCTTGTACCAATTACAGTTACCCAGTCGATTAAAAATAATACATAACTATCGGTTTATAAAACGTCTTTTAGAACACGAACATAACACACTCTAAATCCTTCTGATTCTTATTTATTTAAACGAGCCACGTTAAGTTTTGAATAAACGTTATCATTTAACGGTTTATCATCATTGCAAATTCGAAACTTAAAACATTTGAAAGAAAAAATTGTATTTTCATTTGATTTTTTATTAATTGGATAGAATTCCAATGAGGAAATCAAAGATATTATTGATATTTGGGCTATATAATTCCTATTTATAAAAATTTAAAATCTTTAAGAGCAAACATAAATTATCAAAAAGTAATAAGATTGATTTTTGGCAATATATTTTTGAAGAAATTATAGCTAAAATATTCTATAAAAGAATATGAAAAGAAAACTTTAATAATTATATAAAATGGTTAAAAAATAGTTTTTTTCATTGAAAAATTTATTTATATTTTCATTATTAAATAATTTTTATAAAATATATAAAGTTAACTGTTCACAAAATTTTGTCACTATTACTTTGATAGTCAATTTTATTGCATTTATTAACATATTTTAAGATTAGAAGTTTTTATTTAAAGATTAGAAAGTTTTACTTAAACTTCGAATGACAGAATTCTAGTGCAGATTATAAAATATAATCTAAATATAATGGTGATTCATAAGTAATTTTGTTTTTTTGTTTTAGTAGCTTAGTAAAGTAATTCTTTAGTTGAAAAATAATTTGAATATATCGATTTGTATATCAATTAGAAACTTAATAAATTTTCTACCATTAGGTTAATTAATTAATGTTATATAAATGTTAACTGAAAGAAAAGGAAAATCTCAAAATTCGCACTTTGATTCGACATTATTGGAAGCAAAAATTCAAAGCAAGTGAAGCTGCCAGAAAAATATGCGAAAGGAAAGCTGGAGGTGTGATCTCTAATTGATAGTCCAAATCTAACTCAAAAAATTTAATGAAGGTGAAAATGATCTATACGATCAATCACGTTCCGATAGGCCAGTAACAGTGAATAAAGAAGCGCTACGTAATGTTGTTGAGACCAAACCATCGAATAGAACTAGAACAGTTGTCTGATACCTTAATGGAATCATTTAGGTCAACAAACGATGTAGAGAAGTACCTCACGAATTGACTAAAAATCAGGCAAAGCAACGTATGGAAACGTGTAGAAAGCTGCTGGAAAATCTGCGTGTCTATCGTTTCATTAGATAAATTGTAACTTCTGATGAAAATTGGATATATTTTACCAATCCTCAAAAAAAATCATTGGTTGGACCCTGGGCAAGCAGCAGAGATATCCAGCCTTGGTCAATCAAAAGTGAGTGGTCTTACAGCAAGATTATGCAAAACCTCATACGGCTAGAAAACAATCAAAAAAATCAGAGAATGTAAATCTTTTGAACTGTTACCACATCCAGTCCCAATCTTGCCCATCGGATTACCATTTTTTTCGATCAATGACACATTTTCTCAATGATTCAATAACTTGGACGAGATCGAAACGGCGTGCCAAGAGTTTTTCAGGTTCAAGAACAAGGAATGGTATCAACAAGGGATCCCGCAACTTGCAGATAGATGGCTTAAAACTATTGATTCAAATGGCCTTTACTTTGAAACAATATAATTTTGTTTTTATTATTTTAAATAATAAACGAAATTACTTATGAATCATCCTAATAATAATACATAAATAATATAAATAATACAATTAGATTATGCTGACCGGATATGAGTTCAAATTTGAAATAAAATTAAATAGAAATAGTATAAATAAAATATACCGTCAGGCGACCTAGCATCCGTAGGTCTAAAGTAAATAATATGATACAAAAAAATAATAATAAATAAAAATTATATAATAAGACTAAAAATAATAAGAAATTTAATAATTAGAATTAAAATAAGTAATAATTTGTATGAAATATCTAAAATCACGTAATCAAGCAAAATTATCTCACAATTGTTGCAAAAAAATTAATAAATGACAGCAAATACAAATATAGAAATACAAATATATAGAAATACGAATAGTGTCAATATGAATAAATATGTAGATTCAAAATAATTGTAAAAATAGGTGGTTAAAAATCATAATTTTGCTTTTCAAAAATTTGAAAAAAATATTTTATAAAAACTAATTCATAGAGTTAAAGATAAAGCATTTACTTTATAATAATAAACAAAAATTTTAAAAAGAAAAATATATTATTAAAGAATTAAGTTTATCATAAGTCACAAAATAAAAAAGGCAAATACTAACCTGTAAGTGAATTATTATATTCACAAAGCTAAATTATTAAATTTATACAGAACGAGAATGTAATTTCACTTTTATGTTTTTGTCTAATTAATAAATTTCCCAGTTTCTTCATTTCTTTATTTTCCCCAATTACATTCTGGTGAATTTATTATCAAATTCGATATTTTTATCTACAGGGCGTCTTCACTCTTCCTAGTGCAAAATGATTTCTTTAAATTAAAAAATCAATTGTTGTTTCGATCACCAAAGTTTATTGTAAAGACATATTTTGTAAATTGTCATTAATAAATAAAAATTTGTTAGTTTTTTATTTTTTTCTCTTACTTTTGATTGGTACATTACTTTCATAAATACATATTAAGAAGTCAGAATCAAAAAAATACACACCAACTTTCAAAAACCCAACACAAGCAAGATATATAAAATTTATTTATATGAATGTTTAAATGATTTTAAATATGAACCTCATTTAATATTTGAAAGAAAAATTAAAAATTTATCAAAATCTTATTAAAAATATATTTAACTACAAATGATTGTTTAAGAATTACGGATTCATTTAGATTTTTTATTCAAAATAGATTAGAATTTATAGGTTTAAGTTGACAAGAAAAAGATTGTATACTTCTTGTATACTTCATATTCTTATAAAATTACTTGTATATGAATATATTCAAACAAAATAAAAATTGAAGATATAATACAAATAATGAATGAAGATAATATTTCATCATTTCAAAACTTTTATTCAAAATTAAGACAATCAAATGTGGGAATAAAACATTTCATCCTTGTCCAAGAAAATTGAAAAGAATTAAACTGTAAACAATAGTATTTTTTTATGAAATAGTATTTTTTCATTTTATTTTTATAATTTTTTATTATTATTTAGTTAATTCTTTAATTTATTATTATATTTTACCTGTTGATAATATAATTAGAAGAGGTGAAGTCCTATATAAAATGCAATGTACATATTTGTAAGTGTTTAAAAGGTTTTAAAATAAAAGTTGTTTATTTTTCAGAGGTTTTCAAAGCTCGTGTAAAAAAGGGGAACCTTTTATAAGGCTCTTGCAAAAAAACAAGCTTTTTTGTTTGTTTTGTTGCGAATAAGAAATTTCGAAAATTTTCGGAAAGACTATTTATCAGAAGAAATTTGAGAAAACTACAATTTTGAGAAAAATTTATTGAGTTATTTCCAAATATAGTTTTAAAGTTCTACTATTACTTCTAGGTTCCATTGAGTTCGGTCGTCTTTTTTGAAATATGAACTAAATCAGTGTAGAAGTGCTTTAAAATAGACTTTTCAATAATGTAATGTCTCACTTTCAAGTGACCATCACTTTGCAAAAAACAGAATCTTGACTCATCACTTAAGATGATGCGATTTCATTCGTCACTTCAATGTTGTCTTTCTTGACACCAAGTTAGGACTGCGGCTTCATGGTGTGATGTCAATGGTAAATATCTCTTTGGACTGAATGAACGCAGATCAATACTTTTCAATCGTCGCTATGTAGTGCTGAGGGACACCGTTTTTCTGAGCTTCATTTTCCAACTTTATATAAATTTTTTTGATCAGCATAAATCTGTCTCTAATAGTTAGGAGATGAAGGTTTCTAACTTCAGGTTCATTGGTGCTTAAATATTGTCCACTGCCACTGCGGAGATGCTAAAAGCCATTATCACATCACTAATTCCATGCCCGTAAAAAATTGAAATTACCTCAAAAGTCTGGGAATTTCCCTGAAACATATGATGATTCGACGTCTTTCAAAATCAGATAGTTGGATGAAATTTGTTTTCTTATTCCAGTCATATTTGTTACTATTATACACTATCAAAGAACCTTTCGCTCGTAATCGATATCTTTTAACTTTAAAATGTTGTGCTCGTAATTCTATTGTCGCTGCACAAAGTTAAACTCGATTTGAATCAAAACTCCCACAATAATAGGTTATCCACACCCTAATTGATTTAAAAACAATCACAACAAAACTTTATTGATATGCAAAACTGAACAGAAATCTCAATCACTCTCGGAATCAGTATCAATTTAATGTCTAATAAGCACCCCGTTAAAATGTTCCACTGTTCGCAAAATATCAATGAATAATAACAAAATATGCAATCGAATAAAATTTTTAAATTTTAATATTAATTATCACCAATCGAAATAATTACCAGAGACAATTTTACAGTTAAAGAAAAATATTATAATTAACAATGAATTATTGAAAAAGAAAAACAATAGGTAAATAGCCTCAGGAGCGACAAGGAAACCTCATGTCGTCCACTAGGCCCTTTTCAGGTCGCCTAGGGATTCCAAAACTCGCTTGGTCCATTTGTTAAATCTTTTTGCGGATCTGTCATAATTTTTCGAGTTTATAATCCTCTTGAATACCTCTGTCGAATAATCTTCTCTAACACCTTTTGACTAAACTTTTCCAAAAAAAATTGTGTCGCTTTTAAAGTTATTTTTAGATTTTGGGGTCATTTATGCTGATTGGCGTTTCCTTATATAGTCGTAGGAAGTGTTCTACGATCACCAATCCCTACGCTCAAAGACGGCTTTTGATGTGGCTTTTTTGACGAAAATTCAATTTTTTTAAAAAAAAATTGAAATAAATATTATTATTCACAATTCCGTATTATGATAATCGTCGCGGTTGTGCCTTTGGCAAACCCAAAATATTTCTAAATGTAACATCATTCTTATCATTCATGAGGCATTTAATTGCCTGTTTAAATAATGAGGATACAAAAAAGATATCTTATAAAACAAGATTGATTAAACCACAGACGAAATATTTTCTATGCAATTCATTAAAATAAGTGGAGCGAATTTATTGAAAATGATATAAATACATGTATGTTAATAGAAAGATGAAGAGATGCAATACCATATAAACTAAATAATCTTAAATCTTACGCCAGTTCATCTTTTTTTTTCAGCTATAATTCAGTTTTGAATATTATCAATTTATCTTTTTCCACTAAAAAAATCTTTAACTGGTTTTACTATAATAAATCTTGTTGCTATTTGTGTAATATTAAATTTAATTTCGGCAAAATGCAATACTCACATCAATTTTCACTTATTTAGTTAAATTTCACAAAAATATGGCGCATAATTTTAATTGACAGAGATTACTAATTTTCGTCTTCACTATGATTTTGAAAATAAATAATTTTTAAAATTAAAATAGAATTTGACAATCAAATATTGAATAAGATACAGTAAAAATCGATATTTTTAGGTTTTCCTTGAAAAAATAAAATAATAAAATCAAAACTTTATTAAATGTATTTACAACCGTTTTCAAATGATTATTTAACACCAGAATTCGAAGACAATAACATTTGATGAAAAGTACTCGTAGTTATAAAAGTAGCAGTCACGATTCGACCTAAGAGAACAAAATGATGGTGAGACAAGCAAAAAACTGCGAAAACAAACACAAACCTGAGAAATATCTTCCGTGCATCACGTTAACGCATTTCCGCGCATCTTCAACATTAGCACACTTCGTGTAAACATTACCACCCGGGCTACGCTTGTCGATAAAAACATTGATAACTTTCCCATGTCGATTGCACTCCTCTTCAACATCTTCCTTCAATTCCTGGAAAAACGACGCGTCCAGCTGGGATTTACTGCTTTTCGGCGGATTTTCGAACATGTTCCCGAGCACGAAGCATTCACTGGCCAGTGCAACTTGACGCTTCATGTTCACGATGTCACTGACCGCGAAATTCTGACTGCCCAAAGACGATTTCATTATTTCCAGAGCCGGTTTCGGCAACTCTAGTCCCGTACCTTCGGCCAACTTTGCCATAAGTGCCAATCGACCCGTGTTACCTAATCCTACTCCGCCGCGGTCCGCATAATCGTTGTCCAACAGACCCGACGACCCGTCACTGATATCAGGCTTGTCCATGACCTGGTTTATCTGATTGGGAGTGCCAGAATCGATTAAAATACTGTCTGCCGACACAAAAGAATCTCACTTGAATCGGAACGCCAAGCAGTCGCGATCCTGCGAATGTCAGAGCCTTGGCAACGGACTCAACCTTGCAGAACTCCACATAAGCTATGCCTTTGGGACGATTGGTACGCTGATCTTTGATCAGACGTACATCCTTCAGAGCACCAGCACGGGAAAAGAACTCTTTCAAATCGCTGTGACGAATTTTTTTGGACAATTGCCAAACAAAAATGGTTCGACTATCTTGATCATCGTCTTCGTCTTCCGATCTGAAAATGGAAATCAATAATCAATGATCAATTTTAAAACCATTGAATGATTCTGTTTTTTGTTGCTTTCTGTGATAATTGAAATTATTATCAATAAAACCTTCGTTTTTTAAATGAAGAAATCATAAATAATTTGTTAATTAAAGCGCACCAATTATTTTACGAGACCATTTTTTCGGTAACCATGACACGCTGTAAAATAAAAGAATTGTTAATACTAGTTAAATGAAATAAATATTACTATAACCGTTATTTGCCAGTTCCACGGTTTTTAATGTCCAATGGTTTTTAATTATTCAACACGTGAGAACATGAATTACACAATCCTGGTTTTAGAAAAACGTTAATTATGCTTTGTAAGACAATTGAAATCAGAGAAATCCAACAGACTTGAATAAACAAAAACAATTCGTCCAATTATCATGAAGGTAACCGTCAAATTTTTAATAATCAATATTGGTACACACATTTTTTATGGTTTTTTTCAAAATTTTAAAATCGATAGATTTATTCGAAAATGCAAACTTAAAATTCACAAGCAATAAAAATTAACCAATCATAACTTTTTGTCTATTGCATAGGTTCTCTTACATTAAATAAAAATAATCGTGGTCATAGTGAATCGTTTGCTTTAAAATTTTGATGATTTAGAACCGTTCTCGTTATTTTTAATAAGAATATTATTTACACTGCATTTTGTAGTATTGTAACAAAGAGATAAGAGGATAAGGCAAAAACTATAACTCGTAAAATTAGTAAATTAACAAAGTTCTCAGGCATGTTAATTCTCGTAGTCGATTTTACATCGTTCATTGTAATTTTGTAAAGAAGCGTTATAAAAATATTTTTTCCAAATAATTGACTCTCAGTAGTAGTATTGGTAGCGCATTTATCTCAAATTTATTTTAAAATTTGAAGATATCTTATTGATTATTTCTAATTATAAAAAACACTATTTATATCAATATTTCGTTCAAATTTATAATCTAGCAAAAATTCGAGCTGATCGAATGCTGGAAATAAATTGTATAACTTGTCAATAAAGAAGACGAATTTTTGAGGAACATAAAAATAAATGAATTTATCAAATTTCTCCTTTCAAGTAAAAATATAGGAAATGCTCATTTTTTTATTAATAAGACAAAAAAGCAGTTTGAAGAAATAAGTAAGGACAAATTGGTGATGTTAAACATTGTATGCATTTCATAATTAAATCTACTTACGAATAAAATCACCAATTTATCTAAAGGGCAATTTCGTTTAACATAAACCGTATCTGTCACAAAAGCGAAACGTATCATTTCAAGAATTTTACTTTTTAGTTCAAAATATTTAAATTTTAAAAAGCTAAAACATATTTGAAATTTATTAAAATACCTAAATACAATTTCATATTTGAATTCACTTTGATACAATTTAATTTAAATTTACAAATTTTATATGAAATTAAAAAATCAATATAACGTATAAATTGTAAAAATTCACTTACGCTATTTTTACTTCGTTGACTTCTTTCTTTTTAACAGGATCGTTGTGATTTTGTTTCGGACTAGAAGATCTCGATTTTGACCGTCTTTTCTCTCGTCTATCCTTCCTTGAAAGATGTTTAGAGCTGTAATAATCATAAATAATTTTTCAATTTAGACTTGAAGTACTCATCGCTTTCTCTTCGATTATCTATACTTGATTCATTTGATTTTCGTTTTCGATGATCATCATGGTGTCTATCACGTCTATCATCCTGGACGTTTTATAAGACATTATAATTAGAAAAAAGAAACGTACCTTTATTTCTCTACTTCTGCTACGATATCTAGGCATTTCTGTGCAATAAATATTTTATTTTTAATTAAGTTATACTTGTTCTAATAAATTTATTTAAATCTAATAATAGATAAATAATGGTAATTCAACAAAACAAATAGATGTATTTTATTTTTAATTAAGATTTAATTAATATTTTTAAAAAATTTCAAATAATATAAGAAAACTATTATTAATATAAAAATTGTAAAAGTTGACATTTTAATATTTTTAAAATGCATTTAAATTAATTATTTAATTTAAAAATTGATTAAAATTTTTGTTTTTATTTTAAATTTCGTTAAAATAATTCTTTTTAAAATTTAGAGAATAATAAAAATATCGAGGTTTTACTATTAATATCCTTAATATTATTTTAATAGCAATGAAGACATTATTTGATCACTGTCATAAAAATTTAATTTCAGAAATACACTAAGAATTATTATCATGATCTGCATGACTTATGGGACGATTGTGTTGAGCCAGTAACTTCAAACTGACTTTGTGAGAGAAAATGGTCACTCTAGCACCTTGACCCCAATTCTGAATATATTTCTCTAATCTAATATCCATACTAAGCCTGTTAAATGATTTTAATCATTTCTCTTTACAGTATCAATGTGTAATCGCTCTATTGTTATTATAATCCTTATCGATTTATAATTGCTTAATTAGTAAATTATTAAAACATTCCCTTAAAATTTGTTTTCATTTTAAGAAACTTGTTATATCAAACCTGAATACCATTTATACGTGGATTTTACTTTACTAAATAGATTTTATATTAACATCTTTTATCTTACATATCAATAGTTTTTAAGCATTTCTGTCAGGGTTGGATGATCAACAGTTGAAAATAAATTTAGAACAAACATCTTTTTAATGTGTTTATTGAACAACATAGGTAGTTCCGTGGTTGATATATAAAAATATTAACAAAATATAAATATTTTTTAGTTAGTTCAATGCCTAATCGTATAAAATCTGTTATTAAAAACAAAGGTTATACTTGTAAATATTAATTACAGGACCTATTTGTATAATTAATCTTATT